>OZ012661.1:26889899-27054501 GCA_963942545.1 Oxycera nigricornis
CACGCTCCCTATCTAATCATCTTCTGGTTCAGAGGACACTCTTGCTTTAAAAGCTGCTAAATTAATTGCTAGTAACATAATTGCAAATCCAAGCAAATGTCAATTTAGTATCCATAGTATTTTGGATGATTGTAACGAACTTGAATCTCTAAATGGCTTGCAATGAAACGTGTAAAAAATCTTTCCAGTCCACATCGTATGAAAGCACGCTTACAAGAATAAATAAAACAAAATTTAGAAATTATAAAATTCACATTAAATAGATAATAATTTAAAGTTCTAAAATACGAAGAATATTGAGCAATATAAACTTACTTTAGTATGTATTCTTATTTTTATTAATAAATCGTAAAAAAATTAATTGAAAAAAGAATTTTTTTCTTAATTTGCTTAAACAAATGTTCTTTAAATAAATATACAGCATTAATGTGACAATAATTGCATTCAGTACATTGAACGTATATGTTTGGGAAGTTTTTCTAGAAAACTCCTTCAAAATAGAAAAAAATATGTGGTTTTATTTTGATATAATAA
The DNA here is from genome assembly GCA_963942545.1 of Oxycera nigricornis. NCBI lineage: Eukaryota > Metazoa > Arthropoda > Insecta > Diptera > Stratiomyidae > Oxycera > Oxycera nigricornis. The sequence continues at coordinate 26,890,434 of OZ012661.1, forward strand.
AAGCGTCTTCGGGATTTGGTAATGCGATATTTGGGCTTCTCTGTTTGAGTTACATCGGCTCATAAAAAAGGTGAAAATCGCTCCACTACAAGCCGAGAAAATGCTTTTTTTATTAATTTTTTCAATTTCGTTGCAAATGTCCGTTATCTTTGACCGGTTGTATCTCAGGAAGTAATGAACATAATTCAATATTTTTTTTAATAGAAGCGCACATTAATGTTCTTTCTCACGTAAATTATTGAATTTAATTTAAATTCATGGTTACCGAGATATTCAATTTGTTTATTAGCAAAAAAATATATTTAAAATTTCCAAAAAGTCCTGAGGCCACTTCAATAATTCGATTTGAATTTTGTAAAATGCATTCAATAGAACCAGACCACTTCTTCTATATGTAAAAAAAATCAAACTTTTATGGGCTTTAGTTTCTGACTTGCAAGATTTCAAAAATAATTGATTTTTTCAAGAATTTTGATAGCCAAGCTTTTATGTGAAATCCACTGATTCGACTTTGATGAAAATTTGTGTGCTGTTGTATTCTATTATAATTTTTTTTTCAGGCTTACTATAAAGGTACTAAGGTTATTTAAAATAATAAAAAAATTAATAAGAAACGGCTTTTTTCCCATTTGTTTTAATTATTGCTATTTTGCGGTGAGGTGTTTTAAAATTTTAAACCAATCTTATCCTGTAGAAAATTTTATTACCGAACTTTCGTTTTCAAGTAACTTTGGTCTGGAATGAACTGTTTTAAAGTTAGGAGTGAGACAAGCAGGAAAAACAGGTTTTTAATTTTTTTAAACATTTCGATTTTTTTTTATGGTTCCGACTTTTTTGAGGGGGAGCATAGTTGAATTATTGTTATACCAGTTATTCCACAACTTTTCCTGCAAAAATTACTGTGTCCTCTTTCAACGGCCAAATGTAATCATTTTTCAACAGACCCGCCCTGGTCTATAAATCTTTCGCCTTAGAATAGAACTAGACGTAGTGAAAAGTCTCTAACGCCCACCATTTAAAATTTGCCCTACATCATAATGTTAGGTGCACTAAATCTGAAGTTTTTGGAGCGTTTTTTATACAGAGCAACATTATGAATTCTTAAGCGTACAAAAAATTATTTTAAATACTTTGTTTCCAGGATTGAGGAAATTATCCTCTGGTTGACAGCAAAGTTCATGAAATGCCTTAGGTTTTATTTACTTTCCTTGATATAAAAATAAAAATCTTTGTTCTGTCATAATTTTTCAAAAGTATAAGCATTGAATAATAACAATAATCAATACAAAACTTTGATCTGTATTGCACTGAACGAAAAAGGTACATAGATATAATAAAAAAGTTCATTGTATTAATGAAAAATTTATCATTTTTCAACCAATAAATTCGTTAATAGATTAAATGAATCGCCATTTATTGAAATTTCATAAATGAAATACTCTAAGAAAAGTTCATGGATTCCATGAACGCAATGTTTGAAACAATGAAACGTGGATATTATGACTATTAAAACTATTCATTGGCGTTATGGACCTGTTAATTGACGCAATGATAGTTTTCATTACAATAATGAATAATTCATTGATTTGAATGATTTTGTTTATTATGCATAAGAAAGTCTTTTATTGATTCTCACAGCAATTCATAGATATTTTTAATATTGCTTATGTATGTATTCATAAAAACAATTCATTGTTTTCGTCATAAATGTATGACCGATACAAAAAATTATTTAGAATCGTATAAAAGAGCTCGATGAATCAAAAATATCTAATTGACGATCTTGCCTCATTTAGAAAACTATATTTTCAAAATCATACCAATTTTTTCTCTAAGTCTCGCATTTTCTTACTTTGTGGTTGACTTGCAGGTTTCGTTTTTCCCATCCCTTCCTATGGCAAATATATAAGGAAATAAAATACCTCTTTTAATGATAATAATATATTAGACGAAATAGAGTGATAAATGTATTTAGAAATTATTTATGGACTTGTCAAAGTAGTTGTGTGCAAGATCAAAGATCAGCACTTTTTATAGTGTCTATCTCAGCTTTTATCGCCCTGCTATTGAGCATGCCATCCGTAGTCAAAACTTCGAAAATGGTAACTCGTACCCCTTCCCAACTGTCCAAAATTTTTGTGTTTTCTTTGAACCTTATGTTAAAATTGATGTTAATCTAAAGAAAATGAAAAAAGTTACTTTGCACCCTTTTGTATTTATAAATTTTTTGTATTTATAAATCGAAAGCCTTGCGGTTTTTTATATTCGTGCCGCTTCGAAAAAATGTCAGCAGTCGTTGAGAACTCAATGATATCCTTCATTCGCGATCGACTGCAGGCTTTCCATAAATTGTCAAAATCCTCTGAGGATAATTTATCATGCCTCAGCGATCTGATCACAACGTCAAGATCATTTTAAGAATAATATATTTTTAGAAAGTCAACAATAGGCAAAAAAATGTACCGAACGGTGGAACTCCTATATGAAAAATTCACTAATATTTTAAACGAGATTTTTGTCTGCTTTGTACCAATTTTTCGGTCGGAGATCTATCAATAATTTCTTGCTCTAATGCATGCGTGCTGGCTAATGGAAGGTTTTGATCTCTCTCATCAAAATATTCTGCAATCGTTTTTTATTAAAATCGCTCGTGGATCTTCCTTGAACTCTTTGTTCTCCTCATAGAACTTTGTCAACAGAATGCAACAGAATTGTTGTTTCAAAAAGAATAAGTGTATAAAATATGAGATGTAATTGAAGTGGGCTCAAAACCAAATTTGTAATGTTCTCTTGGGTATCAGAAACATCTTTCCTAGTAAAGTTATTAATATTGTGCAATGATATAACAAATTTAGAAACTGACTTCGTAGATTCTGTTAAGAGGTCTAAATTCACTTTCGTCACTTTTTTAAGGAGGAATATTTATGTTTGCTTCTCTTTCTGATCTACTTTCAAAACTTGCTTTTCCCATAGAGTAGTCTAGTTGTTTATTTGAAAAATTATTTTCTATTCTATTTTGCATAATTTGGCTACCAGAAGTTTCGCAATGTTCCGCAACACACGGTGAATGCTTTCGCAACAGATGTCTTTTAAAACAATCAAATTTCGAAAAGCTCTGAAAACATTTATTTTCCATACTGTGAAATGTACTGTTAGTGGACAAATTATGCTCCCGTTTAAAATGGCATACTAGTACTCTATTGAAGCAAAAATCTTACAACACTTAAAACAAATCATTATACCTTTATTCGGAAAAACGACTCGATATAATATCTATTGCAGAACGACTCGTAATATATCTAAAAAAGGTATATAATAGTCACTCCTATTCAAGGCCGTAGCCAAAAAAATATTTCGGGGGGGGGGGGATGTGAGTTCATCTCTTTTTGGTGGAAATCTTCAAAGATACCGATTAGCTCTTGCACCTCGGCATGCCGGGTTTTTACCGACTAAAACCACCTCCGTCTCCTCCAAACCTCTGTCATGATCAGTCTGTGTTAATTACACTAATAAAAATGTACATTCCAATGATATAAAATCATAACTTTTTACTTTTCTCACATGCTTATTTGCACTGGGGCAACCAACTCACACATTTGGCATCCATTCACATATTAAATAACAGTTAGGCTCTTATTCTCTTTAAAGTTTAGAAGCATAGTGTAATTTCGTTTGGATATTGTTTTCACTTCAAAAAATATAACAAGATTTAAAATTCTACTTTAGCTTACATACTGGAAATGAACGAGTAGTTGAAGTGCGAATTGAACAATTTAAGAAATAAAATGTTTTCGACAATTTGTTTCATGAAATTTAGAGTTCGAAATTGCTGCGTTTCTAGAATTTTCCCCGAAAACCAAAAAAAAAATGAATGCCACCTAGATCAACTCACCAACATAGCCCGCTCTTGAGAAATGCATAAATAAAAATCAGTGCAAATCGTAAATCAACATTTCCGCGCATTTTTTTAAATGTTTTTGTTATTAACTTAACATGGTCTAAAGCGGCAACCAAGTCGCACAAAGGAGACTGCAATATTCTACATAGAGGTAATGTAAACGAAAATAACACAATCAAGGAACATAAACTTAAAACAAATTCACTAGTCAAAATAGATTTTAAAAAGGATGTCGCTTCAGATGACATTTCACAGTCGGCATCAGTAGTGAACTCTTCCAACGTATCAACAATTGCTATGAAAATTTCTTCAAATATAATTAATCCGTCATGATTTTCAACCCAACGAGTTTCACACATTGCCGTAAGAGTTTGCCATTTGGTTTTAGAAAATTTTAATTGTATGTTTCTCTTCAAGCAATTTGTGCGTTTACAGGATGATTTCAAAAAATTCCCTAATGATCTTATAGTTCCAATAGTATTTCAACAAGATTGAATTGCACAGGAATGGCTTAAAGCTAAGTTCCATGAATGTGAACTACCATGTACATATATATCTTGTGGGTGGGATTCTCGAATCACTGCCTGCACGCCGTTAAAACTATCTTTTTTATTTATTTATTTATTTATTTATTAAAAATTATTTATTAAATTTCATTGAATAAGCACCATCATATTCTTGTCCGATCGAATAGCTGGTGCCAACCCCTAAAAATTTCAGTGTCGTCTGAATTTTTTCAGCCAAGTACTTTCCCTTAGTGCTTTCAACAGAAATAAACGTTAAAAAATCTTCATGCTAAATAAAAATGTTGCCTTTGGGCTGGACGTATCGCACACAAATTGACATTTGGCCTTGCCGTGAAATATCAGTTGTTTCGTCAGCCAGTAACAAAAAGCATTTCGCGGAATTCAAAGTTTCAACTAATTTTTTTGGAATAATTTCTCCACATACACATGCAATCAACTCATTTTGGTTTGTTGAGCTAAAATAAGTAGCATTAAGCATTATAGCCTAATTTTGCTGTATTAAATTTGAATCGCCACATTTCATACGCATCCGCAATAGAGCTCGAAAGCTACCATCATTTGTTTCAGGTTCAGGATCATTAAATTTAATTGGACCTGAATCACATGTTCCTCTTAAAGACAATTCTTTCCGACCACATAATTTAATTGTTTGAATAATAGGAAGCACTTTTGGATTTTCAATGCATGAATGATTAAACATCCTCGGGCTCAGTTTTGAGAGATATTTTTACCACTTATACATATACATTATTACATCGCACCAAATTTTGGAAAATCGTTAGATCTCGCGAAATTTCTCCTAAAATCCACGATTTTCCACACAAAAATCGAAACATAGTCGATCACAAATCCATTAGATTTCAAAAAAATGATGTGTCGCTGGTATGTGGGAAATGTCGTCGGTTTATATACAGGAGCACCCGGTTCAATTCCCGGAAACTCTATTTGTTTGAATTGCCAAACAAAATCTAGACAAGGCGATGTTAATATTTGACAAGATTTTGAAATCTCAGTACCCCAAATCTTGCGATGTGATTGAACAGTATGACTACTTTTAATCATGGAAAAATTTCGGGGGGGGGGATCAAACCCTGGCTATCCCCCCCTGGCTACGGCCTTGCTCCTATTGTATATTCGATTCAAAAATAAACTTACATTTAACTTTCAAATTTCACTAAACACTTTTCACTTACACTTTAACACTGTCTTGCCTTGCCAATAGGACACTTACCGTTGGACTGACGAGATCATCAATTAGAAACAGTCGAACAGTTAAACAAAAGAACGTTGCATTTGGCCAACGAATATTTTCATAAATATTATGAACTGTTCATTGAAGCTATGAACTATTCCATGATCAGAACGAATGATTCTTATGAATGTGTGATCATTGATTTTATGAACATGCATTAAAAAACATTTGGTAAATTTTATGAATAGGTTCATAGAGTATATGAAACGTTCGCCAGAACTATGAACAGAATGACAAATATTGTTCAGAAATTTTCATAAGCATAATTTCATTGCCACAATGAATGAAATCATTAAACAGTCTGAAAAATTCAATAAAATATGTCAATAAACTTGTGTTCATTGTATATATGAATTGTTAATAAAAAAATTTAATTTACGTAATAATACGTTCATTATGATGATGAATCTTTCATACCCACAATGAAAGCTGTCTCAATTAACGCCGTTCATTGATATTACGAACAATATTATTTTCAGTGTATAGTTAAAGCTACACTACTTTTCTCCTTATTTCTCTTTCGTGATCAAATTCACGTAGTATAATTCATTATCCATTTTCCTTGCCTCTTCAATAATTGAAATCATCGCACATTCATGTTTAACGCTTAATCACCCAACGGAAAAACATTTTCATTTACACTCTTCCGGGAGCTTCTGCCACCCAACAAGTCTGTGATCCTTCAATTATTAACAACCCAATGGTTCCAAAGAGTAAAGGGTGTCACAAAATAAATGAGACAAACGACAATGAAATTTTTTTTTTAGACAAATGGTCGATGGGATTTTTATCACCCTGCAATTTATGAATACTGTTTAGGTATGTACAAAGAGGTATGGTAGAAAAAATTGGTGGTTGGCCGGTCAGAAAAAGGTAATTTTGTTCAAGTAATGCGTGAAAACCATATACCGCGACCAACTTTTTATTGAATTAATAAACAATGTTAAAATGGTGTTCCGTTAATTCGCGAAGAAAAAGAAGAAGAAAACATTTTATTGAAAAAAATACGAAAAAGTTTATAAAAAATGACCGAAAACATTCTTGGTTTGTCTTCATGAAAACATGGAATGCAATACACCGACTTACGAAAGAAAAATCGCCAATAATATTGAAAACGTAAAACAGCTTTTGAATATTCGGCTTCACAGTGAGCAAAAATACCGAAATTCTGCAGAGCTTTATAAATGAATCATTTCTTGGCAAAAAAGAAATAGTGTTAAACGATGAAAATTATTTTACGTTTCCTAATATTACAAACAGCGGATATGAAATATAAGGCAACAAAATATCCAGAAAATTTAAAATTTCAGCCACGGGTTCTTGTTTGGTGTGCAATTTTGCCAGCTGCTATCTCGTAACATTGCATTGGTAAAGTGCAAGACGAAGCGTTGAATACCAGACTCCATATACCGAAATATCTACCAAAAATAAAAACAAATTCACCAATTTTGTAGGAATGATGACGTTATCTTATTGGTTGGATCTACTTTCATGTGAGTATGCAAAAAATTCAGCTTCAGCAGCAAAATATAAGCTTTGCACCAAAGAAAATAATCCTCTAAACGTGCCAGGCAGGCTTGTTTATGAACTAAGGCGGGAGGCAAAAACCCAAAAATACATAAAATAGGTGAACATGAACATCGTCCAAAATATGAGGTATTAAATATAAGTTGAGAAAATGGTCCCCTTTTTGCACAGTGTGAACCATAAGTTTTACGACTGTGGCTATAAAATACACAAACATATTATAAAAACCGTTTCAATTTATGTTTTATTTAAAATAGTCGCCATTAAAAGTAAAACACATGTTAGCACGATCTTTCTGCGTTTTCATGCCTTTCGGAAACTCCTCTTATGAAATATTGTTAAATTTCGTTGTCCCGGATTGTTGTATCTCGTCGATCTTCAAGGCCATCTTAAAGGCGAGAACGGTGGGTGGCTCAACACAGGAGTCCTTTTTTGGCCAAAAATTGAACGTTAATGTGTGCGCTGCTGCGTTATCGTGCAAGGAAAAAAAGAGATCTCTCCACAACGCGGGTCTAACAAATGTAATTCTTTCGCAAAGGCAATCCAGCACTTGTTGATAAAATGATGCATTCACAGTGATAAATTCTTTATAAAAGTCCAAAAAATTAGTTGATTTTTGATTTTTGAAAACGCAATTTTTTTGGACGCGGCGAAATTTTGTCGACCCACTCAGCACTGTGGCGTTTCGTTTCAGAATCGTATGCTTAACACCAACTTTCGTCACCCGTAACAATAGATTGAAGAAAATTCGGCTGTGTTTCAATCATTTCAAGCAAGTCGTGTGCGTGAGAAAAGCACTACTGTCGCTGTAGAACGGCTAGCGTATGAAGGTTCCTTTTTTTCAAATTGTTCTCAATAATGCGTTGTACGATCACATTACGATGGTTTTGTAACACAGTTGTGACTTTAGCGATGCTTTCATTACTCTTCGTGATGGTCGTCCGCTCCTTTCGGTGCCTTCAACTCTCTACCCTCCACAAAAAAGTTATACCAACAAAAAACAGTAGCAAAAGACAAAACAGATACACCATAAGCCAATTTTAACCGGCTTACGAGCAAAATTTAGTTGCAACACGTTCGTTTTTTTATTCATCGACAAATTATGACCGCCACCAAATTAACTTTACCACGTGAAATGCTACTGAACCGCTGCATTCCATCCGATGAACCTGAATCTTGGTATGAGGAGAAAAAGGGTTGTAGTAACTAGTTCCAAAAATTTCAATAAGATAACGCTAGTAGTACCGTTTTTGTAGACACATGCGTAAAATTTTTGAGACATACTGTATATAATTAAGTAATGGTATCAGTTTGTCTGATTTATTTTTGTGACACTCCTTAATCTTATAAAATCGCTTCTGCCTGCAATGTACTAATATGCCATGATGTTACCAGCGAACTTGAGTTTTCACGCTCTGTGAAAAACATGGGAAAACGCGGTGATGAATATTTATCTGATTGCGTATGACAAAACATAAATTGCGTTCTGTGAGCTTCGATGTGAGTTCCATTTGAATTTTTGTAATTGGAATTGCTTTGTTTCAGTTGTTCACAGCAATTGTGAGCTTGAATACAAATACTGAAAATTGTGTACTCATCAATATTTGTCATTCATCGAACTTCAAAGGATTTAAGTTATGCGAACTTCAAAGGATTTAAGTTATGCGAACTTTAAAGGATTTAAAGTTTGTTGACTTTTTTGTTCCGAAACATATCCACAACATATCAAACACTACATAAGCATAAACGCTCGGCAAGTACTGGGGCTAAATCAAAACACTTCCGAACTTTTCTCATCGAACACACAGCCAAGAAAAAGCCTGGAGGCCAATGAAATCATTTCGCTGATTGCCAAAACGAAAACTCATTTCCGTTCGAATTTATGGGGATACCTATATGCTCCCCCAGTATTTGGCAATAGAAATTATCCTCATCATCTTGGCGGGAAGTTCAAATCATCATCCTTAACGAACTCGCAACGATTAATGAAACAGGAAAGTTGGTATTTATACATTTGACGATGACTTTGGGCAAATTAAACTTTTCTTGGGTAATTCGTGCGTCCATAAATTAATTTCGCATCAAAACAAATTGAATTATATTTCAATATCGATTTTCTGCTTATATTTACTTTTAGCATCCCTTACTCGCCGGAAGGATTCCAATAGCAGTGGTAACGGGCCGATAAAATCAGGATTACTTTGGCAGCAGCGTGATCGATGATTTTCTCGATGGAAAACGAGGTGAAGATTTAATGATTAAAGGAATAATCAATAATCTGGATGATTATAATGTCAATTCACGAAATTATTTCATTAAAAACTGAAAATTCTTTACAAATATATAACATGTTTGTGAAATCACAGTGTATCAAAGTCGAAATGGAACAAACATACTTCCTAAACTTCAAATAAAAAAAGCAACAGAATACAAATAAAATAAAAGAAAATTGTTTGATGTATTTTTAGGGTTTCGTAAGACATTAATCGAAATATGGTGAAACAAATAAATATAAAGCATTTATTCAACATTGACGTTACCGATTAAATGGGACACAAAAAAGTAGAATCCTGTGAAACTTAGAGAAAAAAATTAATGAATGAAATCGTTTTATTATTTAAAAAATAAAATGTGCAATAATTTCGTTTCTTTTCCCAAAAATATATAGTCTTTCCTGATTTACAGTAAACCAATCAATTTTTATAGAATTCATATGAATAATTGTTGTGAAGAAATTCTTCAAAGTTTTTTAATGATTACAAAAAACATTCAAATAAAAATAAGAAACCATTAATAGTATTTATGAATAAAGTTTGATACGAATAATATAACCTGATTTATTTTATTTTAAGTACGTAGTCCTTTTGTCATTACCATTTGTATGATTTGAACAGATTTTCAATCATTTTTAAAAAGCCTTTTTTTAATTTTAATAAAAAAAGTATAAAATTAATCAATTGAATACCTTAATCCCCCAAACCTTCCAGAGTCCCCCAAATCCCCCAATACTCCTAATCCCAAATTTTCTAGATCTGACGAAAAGACGAAATTAACTGTGTGTAACACAATTCTCGGCTTGACCGTCAGTAGGGAACTAAACATTCCCGAAAACCCACTAAAATGTCTGCATCATAGTAATATCATCATCAAGCTACCAATGATGTGAATGAGAAGCAGAATATGGAACTTCAGTTCGGATTCGGATATGATTTCAAGTACCCAATAAGCTTGTGTGCAATACTGAATACATTTAAAAATGTGTATTGAAAATTTCTACTCGTTTCAAGTAATGAATACAAAATACTTGATGATACCTTTTATACATGAGTATCGAATACATTTTCAAATGTGTATTCGATTCTTCCATTCATTTTAAGTAACGATTAGAAAATAACGAATGGTTACTTTTTTTCAATGAAAAATCTCCTGAATCTCCCAAGAAACCAATGCCCCAATTCTCACAATCCCCCAGGATTCATTATCCCCAATTCTTCAGTTCCCAAAATCCTTCAACCAACAAAACCCCCTAAATACTCTAATCTCCCTAATCCACCTAATCCTCCAATCTAATACCAGATCCACCAATCCCGCAAATGCACCATTTCATCCAGATCCTTCAAATCCCCAATCTCACAATCCCCCAGATGCTCCATTCCCCCAAATCTACCTACTTTCTCAAATCCGCTAATCTCCCAGTCCCTCCAAATCCGCTGATCTTCCAATCTCATAAATTCCCATATAGCTTACTAAGGAAAACCCAATTTGTCTTATGAATTCTATATAAATCATTCCCCGTAAGGTTTCTACCTAATTCAATGGTAATTGAGCGAGGAAAAGCGTTAGCAGATCTATAAAAATGACAGAACAGTAAAGTCCTGGAAACCCCAAGATTTCGAGCGGACATATAATTAGAAATTCTTGAAAACTATTTTTAAGTTCATGTATTCAAGGAAATATTTTACCAAATAAAAACAATAAATTTCAAAAACATATTACAGTAGCACCTCGATAACAAGACTCTCAAAGAGGTCTTTCAAGTAGACTTGTTATCAAGGTGCACTTCTAGCCGAGGGTCGTGTTATTAAGGTTGTGTAGACAATAAGTCGTGTTATCAAGGTCAGCCACTTTTTGAAACCCTGGCAATTTAGAATAAACTTAATTACTCTAATATGACTAAATTATTCTTCAAATTACTTGCAGCTTTAAAAGATAAAAAACACATCTTCTTATAACAGAGTTTTATTTGACTATAAAAAAATTCACACTGTACTGAAAATTAACCTAAAATTATTTTTAAAAAACTCTATACATCAACTACATACATAGTTTCAAATGAACAAGTTAACTCATTAATAATACTGTGACATACTTTGTTAAAATCAAATTTGATTTTTTTTAAAGTAAACTGTAGAATTCATATCTTATTTAATTTTCCTGCAGTGCAGCACTAAATGACATTTGTGAAAAAATCTCTGATTTTAGTTTGCTTAGAGCTGTTCACATGGATGTAGTCCAAAGCGCTATCAATTTCATTAATTGACTTTACGATACTGCTACTCATTACACTGTTTTTCTCAAAAAAATACTTTAACACTTTTACAGCGTTTCGGGCGTCTTTTATTGTTGGATTCAGGTTATCGTCTGGGTTGTGGTCGTCTTCGTCGTCTTCTTCCTCGTCCGGTTGAACTGGGTCTGCTGATACGGATTCCACTATATCAGCATCCGAGAGCTCTTCACATACAGCAAAATCATCAAAGTTTACAAACTCTTCAAACTCTACTCCCTGCACTTTGAGAGAGTCAGTAACTTGTTCCCATTCTGACGGAGCAATTACTACTTCTTCGGCGGTGGGCTGGCTACTGCTGGCGTCTGGCTCAACTTCGTCAGATGTTTCGAAACCACTTTTTTTAAAGCAATTTTCAATTGTTTTTTCTGTCACGTTGTTCCAGGCTTTAGTAATCATCCACATAGCATCGAGCATGTTGATTTTTAATGGAGTGTTTTATTCTAAATTGTTCAGGTATAGTCGAATCATCTTCTTCCTCTAATTCACTTTAAAAATTTTGATGATGGCTTGATCGAAAGTTTGTAGTTTTGCGGAGGTGATGGGAGGGAGGAACTTCACGTTGATATTGGTAAGTTTTGGTATGACACCGTGCGCCGTGCAGTTATCAATGAAAATCAGAATCTTCCTGTTATCCTTCTTAAGTTAACCATCCCACTCTTTTAACCAACTTCCGAAGACATATCCCTCCATCCAAGATTTTTTGGTTGCCTTGTAATCTGTTGGGAAACTGGTTACGTTTTTAAAACACCTAGGCTTTTGAGCTTTGCCAATCACAAGAGGTTTCAATTTGTCTGTCTACTATTCGTGCAAAGCAAAACGGTGATGCGTTCTTTGCTAAGTTTACCACCGTGGCAGGGATCACCTCTAAACGTTAAAGTTTTATCTGGTAAACATTTATAAAACAGTCCAGTCTCATCTGCGTTATATACATCTTTTGGTTTGTATTCGACGACTTGCTCTTTGATCTGACTTTTCCACTCAGTGAAAACAGAATCGCCAACACTGGCACTTTTGCAAAAACTATTTTTAACACAATTTCATTCCTTTTTTTCAAATAATGTAGCCAACCATTCCTAGCACGGAATTGGTCATGTTCCAAAGTTTTTGCGAACTCCTGAGCTTTTTCCTGTAGTATAGGACCACTGACAAGAAGATTTTTGTTGCGGCATTGTTTGAGCCATCTCAAAACACATGCTTCCACGTCTGGAAATTCACATTTTTTGCCCTTACACATGTTCTGGCGACCCCTGCACCCTCTGCATACTTATCTTTGTTTCTTAAAATTGTGTGCAAATGCGGAAACTATAGATTTAAAAGTTAAGAGTCGTGTTATAAAGGTTCAGTTACGGTGCTCAACGCGATACTGAGGTTGGAGTGGTCTTGTAAAGGTTTGTTTGCTTTGTTAGACTGACGTATTATAGAGGTTGTTATAGCTAAAATCTGAATCAGGGAAAATACTTGTTGTTGAGGTTTTCATTTAATAATAATCGTGTTATAGAGGTATATACCATATTAAATCCTATGATTATTTCACGGGGACTAGAAAAATGGACTTGTTACCAAGGATGTCTTGCTATCGAGGGTCGCAGTACCAAGGTTCTACTGTAGTAACGTTTCGGGAAACCTTTCAGTTTCACAACCTCATGGAGGCAATTTGGTATTTTCTTTAAGTCTCCTACTTCATCACAACATCGAACAATTGGTCCATGTTACTGCTATGGCTTGTTTCATGTCTCCCCACAAATGCTCGATTGGATTAAAGTTCAGATTCCTTAATCGTCAGTCTAAAACGTCAAGCTTCACTCTCTTAAGTGTGCAATCTTTTGCATAACAGGAGGAATGCAGTTCTTAGCCTTTTCCGCCGTTATTGAAATTAAAAACACTTTTTAAAATTTTGAAAATCACAGTCAAACTGCAACAAATGCAACTGAGTTTTTTAAACTGATCATATAGAATTTGCATGCTATCCTTTTCATAGTGAAATACATTGTTTCTAAAAACGCGTCCACTCTAAGTTTTAAGTTTTCCAGGACATTGCTGTCCTGTCGTCCTTTAAGATGTATCATCGGCTAACTCTTTGCCTCTAACAATTTTCATTGAATCAATTAAAAAACAAACCTAAGGCGAATGAGTTATATCGAAAGATTCATCGACAAATTGAGTTTTTTTTAGCAAGCTACAAGTGTTTCGAATTATATGTCCGTAGCTTTGTATTTTCTTTAAATTTTTCAAATTATAGTGACGTGTACTTCACTTTAAAATTCAGGATATCGTTCTAAATTAGAAAAAAATTGATAGAATTCGGCTTCCTGTATGTGGAACTGTGATTGTTCCTTTGTTCATATAGAAATTACCTGTTTATTTTAGGCTATAACACATACGGGTTCCAGTTTTATTTTCGTGATTTTATGAGTGAAGCAAAAGGTTTTGAGGCAGACTGGCATTTCAATTAAGACATTTTCATGAACGATTCGGACTCTTTAGCTAACAATTTCTGAATGAAACTTGGCAATATACTCGTTCTTTCATGGTATTCTTTCATGAACAGGAACAGTACCGAAATCCGCCAAGTGGTAATTTTACTCACTGTTAAAGCTATGTTACGGAAAGCTAGTAGATCTTTCAATCCATCCACCTCCAATGTTGTGGCAAAATAACTCAAACATTTGCAGTTATAAGATCTCCCAACTTTGTGTGAAAATAATTTCATTTTCTTACCTACATCGAAGAGTCGACTGGTTATTTTCTGTTTCTTTTTGGTTAAATTTCTCTCGTCGTCTGAAATTGGCCTCATCGAATAACACAAATAAACACCATTAAGCTGCGACTTAATGAATTTTAAAACACCTGTAGCGTTCAAACAACCACATCGAATATTCTGTAAATTACTTTTAGAAGGGTGAAAACTTATCAGATTTTTCTCTCTGTATTGCAATAGTTTGGCAGGCCGTAAGTTTTGACTGATCGAATTTTTTCTCTGTTCTAAGCTCCTGAAACATACCTTGTTCTATGCTGAATGTATTGATACTGGAAAGTTTATTTTTCAGAAAAGTGACTTACCAGTTAATTTTCTATAACCTTCACGTCTTTTCACCCCAACCACTCATATTTTGTATTGAGGATCCGTTTGTACTGATTCCAAATCACTGTACACCACTTGAGAGAGGCAGTCTTCGTGGATGGTCTTTAATTCCTTAAATATCACTTCACCCACTCTAAGTATCACCTATCCCCGGAAAACTGATTAAGTTTATAGAGAACCATTTTGCCCTGTTTCCATTACTTTTCTTATGTAGACATATATAGATAGCTCTTATCTCAACATAAACCAAATAATTTAAACCTTGACCCACAATACAAATTTTTAAGCTTCATTATTGTTTTTTTTTCCTGGACAAAATTTAAATGCAACAAATATGAAAACCTGTTGAAGGTCAACATGTATGGCTTTGTATATCTATTTTGACCTAATTGCAAAAAACATCGTGAATACTTAATCGTGTTTGCCAAAAATTAGCTGTCGTATTATTTTTTCATAAAGGCGGCGCCCAAAGTCCTTGAAGCCAACTTATACATAATCGTTCTTCAGAATGTAATTTATATGTTTGCTTCATAGTCCCCATAAATATTGTGTCTTATTCTGTGGACGTTTATTGCGATACAAAGTCATCCTATATTGTATTCCCTTTCCTAACGTCTAGGCTTTGTGGCGCCTCTAGGTGATTTCTACTTTAGCATGCGATTTGAATGTTCCGGGAATTGCGTGTTCTGGGCAAGAAATGCAAACAGAATAATTACAGCAAACACTCGGGTGAAGGCGTTGTAAAGTCGTATTAAAATGAATACTGAAGTATCTACAAATATATGTGGCGTGCGAAAGGCTACTTAGCTTAAGTGTTTTCCATACAATATCTGAATTTTCACGCAATCAGCCTCAAATTATTTGGAAAATGAAAATTTGTGAGCTTTAGTCAACTGCGTTTTGTTATTTTCAATCAATACAGTACATACATATGTACATACTTTATGAAATTGACTATAAATTGGTTTGTTGTAGATATGTTTTCAAACAGTATTTTATATATATATGTATATATATATATATATATATATATTATCTTAAATATTTAATTCAATCGTAGCTCATCATTGAAAATTTCAATGTCAATAGTATGAGTTCAAAATTTAAATGTGTGGTTTTTCTTCAAAGTTTGTATAAATTTTCCAGATGCTTATCTTATTTGAAAGTTCAGTCCTCTCGGTACAATTTCAATAAAATTAATAGCCTCTGAAATTTTTAACTGACGTGGAAAGCGTACATCGACATTCGCAATTTTCACGGTATGTTTTCAAGGCACTCGAATTTAGAGTATATGCATGGCATAAACATTACAGTAAGGGCAAAACAGGTAGACTCACCTCCATGAGTAAGTAGTACATATCAGTGTAGAAACATTTTTGAGGAAATTGCGTAGTCTGTAGGTGATATTTTCTGTATTTCCGTTGTTATTTGTAGTTTAATTTAGAATTATAATAACTTTTTGGCAGAATATGTCCTTTTTTAAGCTAGGTTTTTCACCTTTGGTACACAAATGAACATATTCTAGGAGCATGCAATTCAATGCGCCGCCAAAACAATCCGACTTGCATGCACCTAAAAATTATGCCTAGCTCACGATGCACGCGCATTAGCGAGCATATTCGATATTTTCGGATCATCCAATTCGAAGAGATGCAATAAAACAAATTGACTCAAATGCACTTTCCACGGCAATATCTTCAAGTCAGCACAAATGCATCAAATTATGATGGAAAAAAATACTTCCCAAGATCAATTCTTCCATGTATGCCGTCTTCCGCAAAAACCATAGCACAAGTACAATTTTGATTATGTAAAGGGTTTTCCAATAAGAGGCTTCATTTTGAATAGCCCGCTATTTGGGCAGTTGTCACTTTTGAAGCTGTCATCTTTTGACATTTGACAAGTAAAAATTACGCCATTATTAAAATTGGAACGATACACGCTTCAACAACGCATTGAAATTGTAAAAATTCACTACAAAAATGGAGAAAATTTTGCAGTCACAGTTCGCAAAACTAAAGCACGTTCTGGTCGTCGTGAAGAACCTTCTCGGCCGGCAATAGTGAAACTGGTGGGAAAATTTGAGCTGTTGGGACAAGTTAGTGATGTGAAGAATCGAAACCGTGTGCGTCGCTCAAGAACAACTGAGAATATTGCTGCTGTATCCCATACCCCATAGTGTTGACGAAAACCCAGGTTTGTCGATTCACCGTCGATCTTTGGAATTAGGCATTCCAAAAACGACATTACACCGTATTTTGCATAAAGACTTAGGTCTTAAGGCTTTCAAAGTTCAGTTAACACAAGACTCAAGCCTGTCAATCACCAGCAACGTCGTATCTTCGCCGATTGGGTCTTTGAAATGCATGAAAATGATTCAGATTTTCACCTCGGAAGCTACGTGAATAAGCAGAATTGTCGAATTTAGGGCTCGAAAAATCCGAGAATTATTGTTGAAAAGCCTCTCTAGCCTCAACGTGTTACTGTTTGGTGCGGTCTTCGGGCTATTCAAAAATGCGGCTGGCGTAACCGTTACGGTGAATGGATTGCGCTACCGAGCTATGATTAATGATGTTTTATGGCTGACATTGAAAGATATTGATTTGCACGACGTTTATTTCAACAAGATGGCGCTACGTGCCATACAAGCAACGAAACCATAGCAATTTTGCAAGAAAAGTTTCCTGACCGTGTTATTTCTCGAAGCGGTGATCACAATTGGCCACCGAGATCTTGTGATTTAACACCTTTAGACTTTTTTCTTTGGAGCCACGTGAAAGATGAGGTCTATACCAATGCTCCACAATCAATTCAAGACCTTAAAGATGGAATTCGTGAAGATATAGAGGACATACAGCCGCAAATGTGCGAATTGGTGATGGAAAATTTCATGAAAAGCATATGGTGCTGCAAGCGTAGCCGTGGCAGCCATTTGAATGATATCGTTTTCCATTGTTAATGGCATACCTTCCTCTTTACAATGAAATAAACATCCATTGATTTCTCTTAAAAAATACTGTTTTTTTTAAATATTAAAATGAAACCTCCTATTGGAAAACCCTTTAGTTATTATTTTTCTGAATGGCATTTAAGTTCATCATTTTATAAATACCAACTCATTTTTCATAAATTTTTAAAGCGCATCAGCAACAGTCTGGCATTTCAGTTTTCAACACATTGCGGATTTTCTTCAAGAGATGGCGCTGTAAACATTTGTGAGCTTGCTGTGACTTTACCTGTCAAATTACAGCTAACGTTGGCACGAATCCGAGCTAGCCTCATAGTGTTTTTGAGTAGTAAACATGTCGAATTTTGTGCCAAAGAAAAAGCGATTGCGGGGATCGTTTTTATTTGTTTTCTTTTGAAGATAACTGCTGTAAAAAGCTATCAGATAATTGTTGAAGAGGGTAATACCGGTTTTATTTTTGAAATTCATTTATTAAACCTTCAGAAATCACGTCTCAAAATTTCACTAAGATATTACCAAAAATAAAGAAGTTACAAAAGTTTGAGCGCGCACGCCTTTTTCGCTTGGTAAGCGATATTTTCGGTTATCGAAATTTTAAACGCGTTTTTCTCGAAATCACGTTTTTCCAACTGCGGACACATATTTCCCAGATATGCCGAACCGATTTAAATCAAATTTGGTGTGCTACTTTGTTCAAGTATTTTGTGTGGTAATCTTCTACAATATAGGCCAACAATCAGTTTCCAAAAATTTGGTAAACAAAACAAAGTGAAAAGAGCGGCTTTTCAAAAAAAAAATTTCAAATAACCGTTTTTTGATCATTTTTTCAAAATATTGTGGTAGATTACCGCGTAAGAAACTTTTCTCTTTAAAATGCGGTTTGGTTTTTTTTATTTCAATTTCTGCACTGCTGAGATTATCTGTCCACAGTGGTACGAGGTATTTTTCAAAACATAAACTTTGGCGCCCTCTATAAATAAGTAGAAAAATTAAAAAAAAAATTAAAAATAGTTTTTTGCCATCTTCAAAATGTTTGTTTTACTCATGAAAATTTTAAAATTATATACAATAAAGGAGTTGAAAAAATATTGAAAATAAGGCTGTTTTTAAGCATTCTAACCGTTACTACCCCCTTAAGCCTATGGTAATCATACTTCATTACAAGCTATATGGGAGCGATCGTTTGAACGGATCGAAATTGGAAGATGACGGATTGAAAAATTGACAAAAATGACTTTCAAAACCAAAAACAACTCGTAAATCAATTAAATGTGTCACAAAAAAGCATCTCCTTACGTTTGAAACCCATGGGAAAGATTCAAAAGGGTGGAAAATGGGTACCAAAAGAGCTGACAGAAACACAGCAGGAAACTAGAAAAACACTTGCGAGATTCTGCTCATCATTTTGTCTCAAAAAAGTGGAAATCTTATTTCCGAAATTCACGTTTTGTTGGCCAAACTTAAAGAGCACTTCATCCAACATACAATGCTCCTAATAGTCGATCAGAGCAGCTTATTCGCTATGCGACGGAAAAATTTATGTGAACATGACAATTTTCATCCAACACTAGCTCGTGCAGTGCGTACCAAGATATCTTTCACTCCCGTAGAGGGTAGTGTGACGGAGCATCCAAATTTATCAATTCTACGCCGTTCTCAACAACTTGGCCTCTGTTTGTTCATTTCATAGAAAATTTTGAAAAAAAATCTTCGACGAAACCCCTGAAAGATCCAACTAGTGCAGCAATTGAAGCCATTGGGCCATCGTTTGTGTCGGTAGTTCGGTGGATGTGCTAAAAGTGAGATGGAAGTTAAACCGCATTCCAAATTTTTACCGGCGAATCATTTTCGGCGATGAGGCTAATTTCTGGTTTAATATGTTCGTAAATAAGTAAAATTGCTGTTTTTGGCGTAACAATAGTCGTCAAAAGACTTTAGAAACCACATTTACTCTCGGAAAAGTCACTATACGGTGCGGTATGCATGCCGGCGGTATAATTGGTCCAACGTTACTGTTAATGGCGATCGCTACCGAAAAATGAGTAAGTTTTCGATTCGATTCAACGTCAGTACTAATTGTCTGAGTGACAACTAGTACAGTCAAAGCGACCGAATTTTGACGTGAACCGTGCATTTTGGGTAGGCAGACATTTTTTTAATGCAATGCGTGGGCAATGGTATAGAAAGCTTAAGTTCAAGTTTCTGGGGTCGCAGCTCCTGTCCTTTGAGCTCCATCTTCAAAACAAAAGAAGTTGGGACGCCCTCATATCTCCGAAACCATGGCTCCCACAAGAAAGTTGTGTATGGCAAACTTGCGTAGAATAAAATGTTTAGCAAGTCGTTCATACATCACTTTTACGTTGAGTCAATAATTAAAAGTTACAAGCCAAAAAACACACACAAAAAGGGGGGATTATCTTTCGCGTGCCACAACTTTTGTAATTTCACGTTTAACGCGAAACATATTGAGATACTATTCCAAGACAATTTTGTCACAAATCGTTTGCAGTATTGACTGTTGCAATCACTGCACATCAACGGGAGTTATTTCATCCCAAAGTGGAAAAAGTCACGTGAAAAACCCATTTTTAGGCGAAATAATCGGATACCGATGGCAAACCCCCACCGCAAAACTCACGGAGCAATTTAGTGGGCAGAAATTTTTAATTGCAATGAGTAGTATGTCTTTATGTGAGCTTAAATTTAAGTTTCTGGGGTCGCAGCTCTAATCCCCTTGGCGCCATCTTGAGAACAAAAAAAAGTGGGGCGGCCCCATACATTGGAAAGCACTGCCCCCACACAAAAGTTTAATATGACAAACTTGTGTAAAATTTAATTTGCAGTAAGTTGTGGATACATCATTTTCACTCGATGTCAATATTAAAAGAGTTACACGCCAAAAACGACGTTGGAAAGGGGGGATCATTTTTCACGCGCCACAACTTCTTGGTTTCCCCTATTACGACGAAATGCATCCGAAAATAACTTTTAGGCAGTTTTATCACCAAGCGTTTGCGGTATTGCTTGTTTCGATCACTTTACCATGTCGGGTGTTATTGTGTCTCAAAGGCGGCAAGTCATAGGAAAAAAACATTCTAACACCTGTTTATCTGGTCCTAAGATGCTTTTTTCCTAAGACTTGTTCCCCTTCGAGACACAATAACACCCGACATGGTAAAGTGATCGAAACAAGCAATACCGCAAACGTTTGGTTATAGAGTGCGTAAAAGTTATTATCCGACGAATTTCGCCGTAATAGGGGAAACCAAGAAGTTGTGGCGCGCGAAAAATGATCCCCCCTTTTCAATGTCGTTTTTGGCGTGTGACTCTTTTAATATTGACATCAAATGAAAATGATGTATCCACAACTTACTGCAAATTAAATTTTACACAAGTTTATGATATTAAACTTTTTTGTGTGGCAGTGCTTTCCAAGGTATGGGGCCGCCCCACTTTTTTTGTTCTCAAGATGGCGCCAAGGGGATTGGAGCTGCGACCCCAGAAACTTAAATTTAAGCTCACATAAAGACATACTACTCATTGCAATTTAAAAATTTCTGCCCACTAAATTGCTCCGTGAGTTTTGCGGTGGGGGTTTGCCATCGGAATCCGATTATTTGGCCTAAAAATGGGTTTTTCATATGAGTTTCCCCCCTTTGGGATCCAAAAGCTCCCGCCAGTGTACAGCGATCGAAACAATCAATAACGCAAACGACTTGCAACTAAATTTCCTTGAAGTTATTCTCTACGTGTTTTGGGATTAAAGTGAAAACAATGGATTTGTGGCGCTCGAAAGATGTCCCCCCTTTTTGGATATCGTTTTAGGCCTATAACTTTTCAATTATTGATGTCATGTAAAATTGATGTATGGACGACTTGCTAAAAATTTAATTCTGCGCAAGTTTGCCATACACATTTTTCTTGTGGGGGTCATGGTTCTGGAGATACAGGGGTGCCTCACTTTTTGTTTGTTTTCAATATGGAGCGCAGAGGATTGGGGCTGCGACCCCAGAAACTTGGATTTAAGCTGCCAGTAAGGCATACCACACAGTGCACCAAAAATTTGCTTGCCTACTAAAATGCTCCGCGAGTTTCGCAACGGGGGTTTGCCATCAAAAGCCGATTATTTGGCCTAAAAACGGGTTTTTTACGCGACTTTCTCCACTTTGGGATGAAATAACTCCCGTTGATGTGCAGTGATTGCAACAGTCAATACTGCAAACGATTTGTGACAAAATTGTCTTGGAATAGTATCTCAATATGTTTCGCGTTAAACGTGAAATTACAAAAGTTGTGGCACCCGAAAGATAATCCCCCCTTTTTGTGTGTGGTTTTTGGCTTGTAACTTTTTATTATTGACCCAACGTAAAAGTGATGTATGAACGACTTGCTAAACATTTTATTCTACGCAAGTTTGCCATACACAACTTTCTTGTGGGAGCCATGGTTTCGGAGATATGAGGGCGCCCCAACTTCTTTTGTTTTGAAGATGGAGCCCAAAGGACAGGAGCTGCGACCCCAGAAACTTGACCTTAAGCTTTCTATACCATTGCCCACGCATTGCATTAAAAAAATTTCTGCCTACCCAAAATGCACGGTCAAACTCCCAATTGACTGGACTAAACAGGAAACATGTCAAACAGCGCGCGAAACAACTTTTTTCCTCTCTTCGTATTTAAGCTCAGACAAACATTTCATACAAAGTTTCCTAAAGTAAATTTTCTGAAACATATTCAGATAAATGTAAGATTCCCACTATCGGTGAGCAATGTGCAAGTGTAGAATATCATTATACATGTACCTCATTGTTGAAGCTTTCCTAGAGGATATGAAAGATTCATTTTCTCCAGACGTCGCATAAAAGTATGCGGAACTTCTTCATGCTCCACTATTTGGTGATTAATCAAAATTCTCCCTACGGCCTTCACGTGATTTTCTCATAAACAAGAAATACGTTATCATGAAAGTAAGTAAGAAAGTTAGACTTCAGAAAATGCAAGTGCTTGCCAACTGCCAAAGTTGTTCTATCCTTGCATGTATTGCAGTTTCCATTGGTAATTTGTTGCAAACACAAGAGAATCTTTGTTTGAATGATGTATCGTTTCATATGATCTTCGAGGAAGTAGTTTATCCCTGTTGAAATTTCGGTAATATAATAGTTTTAAAAAGTTTTGGTGAATATTATAACAACAATAGTTGGAACTGGAGGTAAATTCATTTCGAACCTTTTCTTTTTGAATCGGTGTAAAATTTATTGTTGAATTATTCTTTTAATTTTTTTTTTTGGTTAAAATCGAATAATTTAGTCTGATGATTATGTTTATTTCCTTTGCTTTGATCACCAAATATAATGGCAATTAAGGTCTGAGCAATTTATATTTGACTTTTTCACAAACATATTTATTAATTTCCCTGTATAGAGGGAAGTTATTGTAGTTGGTCCAAAAATCGAAATTGAGATTTTAAACATATCTGTACGAGAAATTTCAAAATATTTTTTTAAATGCTTAAATGTGTTCGGGTCATTTCTTCATAGAACGATATCCCTCAAGCAAAGTCGTACAGACTTGGAACAGGTGTTAATCCAAGCGTCTTACCAATGACACGAGCAGCTTAGATTTTGGTAAGATGCGGTTTGGTTGTTGTCACCCAGGATATCTCGAGGACAAAACGTTGTATTTACATTGTTGGTGTCTCAATCGAAGCGTGTTACGAGTCCATCAAATTTTCAAAAAAAATTAAAACCAACGTTTTTTTTACTCAATAAAAAATTTGTAAACAAATAAATTTCTGATACACAATTCAAAAATCAGACACTGTAGGAGTCCCTTGCAATTTAAAATTAATAGTTCTTTCGTAATTGAAAAAATCATTCAAATAGAATAATTAACCATTGATAAATATACTAAATAATAGTTGCTGCGAATAGAATTACTGAATTATGTGGTTGCGGTTTAGATAAAAGTGGTTTATCTATTCTATGTTTTGAAAATTTTTCAAAGTTAAATGTAGTACAGTCATTTCTTCATTCCATAAATAAATGCCAAAAATTAAATTAAAATTTTTTTGTAAGCAATCTAAATTGCAGTGGCAACGTTCGTGCTTCAGAAGATTGGATGCTTTAAAGAACATTTCCTGAAGAAGAAACATATATTTTCAATTGGTTGTCTGTTCGAGCTTTTTGGTAAATTGGTTTAATAATACAAGTCGTGAGTTTCTTTTACCAAATTTTATTTTATTTTCAAATATATATTTCGGCTACTACTTGCAGCCTTCTTCAGTGATGTGTTCACGACTGATTCTCTCTCCTTATTTACAATAAGGACAAGAGGCCTGGAGAGAATCAGTCGTGAACACATCACTGAAGAAGGCTGCAAGTAGTAGCCGAAATATATATTTGAAAATAAAATAAAATTTTGCAAAAGAAACTCACGACTTGTATTATTATATATTTTCAAAATTACAAAATATATTCATTTAAAAAACAGAGACTCACTTCATATACTGTAATGCGTCCTTAATATTATTATTATAATTATTATTTAAAGGTTTATCATT
The DNA here is from genome assembly GCA_963942545.1 of Oxycera nigricornis. Classification (NCBI taxonomy): domain Eukaryota; kingdom Metazoa; phylum Arthropoda; class Insecta; order Diptera; family Stratiomyidae; genus Oxycera; species Oxycera nigricornis. Next base: position 26,914,813 of record OZ012661.1, read on the forward strand.
TCTATTATGGGTTTTCATAATTATATACATATTACTGCGTAGTTGTTTTTATGAACTTCGACGGTCGCATATCACGGTTCCTGCGGAATAAAAATAAAACCATCAAAAAGCTTTTTAAACTAATATTTATTTTATTTGACAGCATCTTGAGAGCAGTTTAGTACACATCTTACAAAAAAATGCTATGTGTAACACATTTTTTTCCAAAAACGGAAACTTAAGGGGTTATTCTACTTATAATTTTTTTTTAATTCTACATATTTTGAATGGAAAGTATCTCAAGAATAACTGTTTAAAATTTCACATCGATATTTTTCTTTGTTTTGATTCTATAGCACTTTTGGCTCCTCTCGGTGTTTCGAAAATTTGTGTAGCTTAAGCGGCCTTGAAGCGCTCGAACATCTGTTCGAAAATAACGGTACCATATGTATTAGATTGTTTCTAAGTACAAATATGTCACAAAACAAATTTCAATATATAACACATTATATATACGCAGATTAAGCGTAAGTTAGAATTTTCTTGATATACAGCAAAAATTCGGTTGCAAAAACTTTAAACACGATTTTCTCTAAACGTACTTTTTTATGCGCGTGGTAAAAATGCGAAAAAACTATTCGACCGATTTACTTCAAACTTTGAGCACATACTTTCCTACTATTTATCTACTGCACTGACCACAGTTTAAAGCAAAAATATTTTTTTGGGCAATATGGCAATATTATTTAATTGAAAAAATGTCGAAAATCGCCACTTTTTTCAAACTTGTGCCAAATGGCACAAAAAAAATTTTTTTTTGACATAAAGTGAGGTTAGTGCAGTAGTTTATACTTTAAACTAATAACTTGTTTTCTTTTGTATGATTGCAGATGAATATTTTTGCCAGAATTTTACTAGGCGCAAAATTTTTTTTAATTTACCTGCACTTCAACGTGGGGCTTGGCAGAAGCCATTTTCTTTTCATAATTTTTTTATATATAAAAATATAATGCCCAGACTTCAATAAATAAGCATACGAAATTTCAAAACGATATCTGTTGTAGTTTTGTTTATATAGCAGTTTGAAAAAAGGTCACTTTTTCCGGGCTATAGGTAGAATAACCCCTTCAATCGTTAATAAATCTATTCAAAAAATCGTTTCACAAGTAAAAGTTACCTGATGGAACACAACATTTGTTACAAGAAATAAATTACTTTCTAACTTCTACTCTAAAGCAAAGTTAAAAGTGCATCTTAGTATACAAGAATGGTAAATCATCGATGTAAATTTCCGAAGAAGCTACGTATTAGTATGCAAAAGATTGAGCGAAGAACTATCTAACCAAAAACAAATTTTGTACGTAGGTACATCATAGATTTTCAAGGAAACAAGTGTTTTTAATGAGAGTTTCGAAACTCGTCGGATGATGTTTGCCTAAACTTTAGTGCTTATCAGGAAGATAAATTGTTAATAAATTTAATGATAAATAATAATAAACCATTTATTGCAGAAGTATTTGTAGTACAATGATATTTCTTCTTAGATTAGTGGTTAGGCTGCATGCCTTTACATCTGTAGTTAAATTTATTCAACCTTAGTTAAGGGTCAGTTGCCCTTGGGCGCGAGTGTTGTTTGAGGAAAAAATTGGGCAGCAGAAGAAAAAACCTACTGAACCTACGACTAGAGCTACTTATTCTACGAGTTCAAAATCTTATAGATAGGCTATGTTACAACTTAAGAATATGTTGTACATATACATATATAATTAACATATATACAAATTTGATTAGGATATTGATTATTAACTTCCCAGTATATGGGAAGTTCTTGTAATCGCCTCGAAAATCGAAATTGAAATTTTCAACATTTCTTTACGTTTTGAGGTTTATAGAGTATATATAAAGTGTTTTTAGAAAGGGAGATGTATGTGTGTGTGTGTATGTACGTACGTACGTATGTACGTACGTACGTACGTATGTACGTTCGGGACACATTTTTCTACGAGCATAACTCACGTAAACAAAGTCATATCGAGTTCGTTGAGGTGTCAATCGAAGTGTCTTTGCAATCTTACGAGCTGATTAGTTTTTGGGATGCTTCGGTCAGGGGGTTTGCTGTTTTCGCCCTTTGAAGGTCAACCATGTTATGCGCTATATCTCACGAACCAAACATGCGATTTTCATGATTAAGGTGTCAATCGACGCGTTTTAACATTGATATGATTCTATCAAATTTTTAAAAAAATTCTTGCAGCCGTTTTTTAATTTTTTTAAAAAAAGTGCAAAAAATTAGGTTTTTTTTTCAAAAACATCAAATTTTTAACCTAATTTTCAAACCTAAGTAATCAATGTTTATATAATTTATATACTCCAAATAGTTTTTGTGAAAAAACCAGCAAAAGTTTTTTTCATGATTATGAAAAAAATTAAATAAAAAATAAAAAATCATTAAACGTTCAAGGTCATTTACGTCATTCATTATATCTCGAGAACTAAATATAATATTTCCATCATTAAGGTGTCAATCGACGCGTATTATCATTTTAATGATGTTTTTATATGTTAAAAAATCTTTAAAGTGGTTTTTTAAATTTATTGGAAAAACTTGGAAAAGTAGTGTTTTTTTCATAGAAAAATTCATTTTGCACCTGATTTGCACATCGTAATAATAAATGTTTGTAGAATTTATAAAATTTTATCAATTTTTGTAGAGAAACCAGCAGAAACTTTTCTCATGATTACAAAAAAAATTAAATTAAACATAAAAAATCATTCAAAGTCACCATTTAAAAAGGGTTCATTCGAATCATAATACCTTAAATCTCTTATTCTAAAGACATTGTTGTAAAGTCAATCAAAGTTTATTAATATTTGTAAAATTTAAGCAGATTTTCAATAGTCTTCACATCACCATGTTTTAACTTTAATGAAAAAACTGCTTTGTAACCTGTCCCCACTCCGATGAATACTCAATCAATGGACGCTCCCGTAGATGAAACGATTAATATTAAGTCATTCCAATAACTTTTACGAGAAGTACATTTTTATTATTTGAAGTAGTATTATTTTCATAATTATTATTGTGTTTAATATTTTCAATATCTTTTTAGATATTAATGGGAAGTTGACCGTGTGGACCTCATGGGTCGCACCTCACGGCTTGTTATTATATAAGCCTAGGCTAATCGAAGAAAATCTATATCAGCGGGTCGATTGGTGATGCGTTTTTCAGCATGAAAGCGTTATATAATTGTTCAGCCCGATCAGATATTTGTTTTGTGTTTGCGAGTTTATGTAAGTAATGCGTCGAGTAGAAGAAAGGCTTATTCAGTATAATTTTGAGGCATTTGTTTTGGAGAATTTGAAGTTTTCGCTTATGGGATGTGGCGCATTTTCTACAAATATGACTACCATAGAAAATAATAATTGGTTGTAGAACCGTTTGGTAGTTAATCAGTTTGTTAGCAGTGGATAGCTTAGATTTTCTGTTTATAAAGAAGTATGTAGCGCGGATGCTTTTTGCTATTTTAGACGCTACCACGTCAATATTGGTTTTGAAGGTGATCTTTGAGTCGAAGTGTATTTCGAGGTATTTTAAATTGGATGACCAAGATATATTTGCATTTAGAACTTTCAATTGGGGGCCTGGTAGGTATCTTCTTGCTCGTTTCTTAGTGAAGAATATTGCTTGAGTTTTCTCAACGTTTAGTTTTATTTTCCACTTAGAGTAGAATTTTTCTAGAAGGTTAAGTTGATCTTGGAGGCAGGTCAGTATATATGAAGGATTCTCAGAGGTCATATAAATTGCAGTATCGTCTGCATGCAGGGAAAGATTACAGTTGGAAGACTTACAGATATCTGAAGTGTAAATGTTGTACAAGGTGGGGCTTAAGACTGAGCCTTGGGGGACTCCGGCCGGGATAACTCGCAATGATGAGATTTTGTTGGTTTTGACAAAGAAACTCCTAGAAAATAGGAAGGATTGTATGGTTTTCACGAGGTAAACCAGAGAGGCCTGACAAAGCGTGGTTAACGACTCGAATGAGCTGGTGGCTTGTGGATAATCCTTTTCTAAATCCGTACTGAAAATGTGGGATTATATTATTGTTGTTTGATGTGATTTCAACACGAAATAGAATTATTTTCTCAAAAACCTTGCTTAGTGTATTGAGCAAGCTGATGGGTCGATAGTTTGAGGGATTACTTGGATCCTTTCCGGGCTTGTTTATGGGAATTATTAGAGCGACTTTCAATTGTAAGGGAAAATAGCCCAGTTTAAAACAGCAGTTTGCTATGAAGCACAGTAAAACAACAGCTTTTCTTGGTAAGTTTTTTATTAGGGGGGGTGGGGATACCATCAGTGCCGGATGATTTCTTTGGTTTCATTCTTTCCAGAATCCTAGTAATTTCGGAGGGTTTACAGAAGGCACTGTTACTGAAGTCCGATGAAGTTTCATTTAAAGATTTGACCGCGTCGTCGATCAGTTGAGTGGTTGGGTCATCACTCATGTCTGCAGTGACCGTATGAAAATCTAAGAACCTGTCAGCTAAAAGATTTGCTTTTTGGGTCTCATCGAAAGCAAGAGTACCATCGGGATGTTGTAGGGGTGGAATGAAACGGGATTTGTTTTTTATGGATTTTGCCAGCCTCCATAGTTTTTGCGACCCTTTAGCTTGAGAGGAGAGAAGCTTATTCCAGTTGTCGTTACGTATTTAGATTAGCATAGCCTGAATTTTCACATTAAGCTCATTAATGACTTTCTTTAAACCAACACAACGAGTGCGCTGCCATTGGCGTCGCACAGTATTGCGTTGCTTTATAATAGCAGCTACAGTTCTATTTGATTTAGGTTTTACTTTTGTGTAAGGCGAATTTGGAGTGGAGATATCTCGGGCTGTTTGTATAGTTTTCAGAAGATTCTCAACCATTAGGTCAACTTCATCGGTCCTTGTGATTTTGGAGTAGTCGTTGTTAGCAAGAGTGATGTTCTTATTGACGATGTAGCGAAATTTTTTCCAATTCGTTTTCGAATAAACAAATGTTGTTTTCTGCATAGTTGGAGTGGCATGTTCAATGCGAAAGTAAACTGGAAGATAGATCATTCAGGACAATTGGATCAGAAAGAGGGACATTTCCGTTCGAGATGATCAAGTCTATAATAGAGGGATTGCCCCTTGGGGGGAGACAGGTTGGTTCTGTAGGCGCGTAAATGAAGAAATCTTTCTTGGTTGAGAGATCGTAAATCACTTTTCCCGCTTAATTGGCTCTGGTGCAATTTTAGTGTCAATGACGGGCGTTGAAATCGCCACAGAGAATGTATTTAGTTTGCAGACTAGTGAGTAGGGTCATGTCTTTTTTTAAATAGTTCCAGTTTGGCAATATTAAGTTTTGTACCCGGAAAATATGCAAGTATTAATGTTACGTCGATATTTTTAAGGTTAACAGCTACGGTTTCAACGATTTTAGTGGGAAATGGGTATTAACTTCCCAGTATATGGGAAGTTCTTGTAATCGCCTCGAAAATCGAAATTGAAATTTTCAACATTTCTCTACGTTTTGAGGTCTATAGAGTATATATGAAGTGTTTTTAGAAAGGGAGATGCATGTGTGTGTGTATGTACGTACGTACGTACGTATGTACGTTCGTGGACACTTTTTTCTACGACCATAACTCACGTAAACAAAGTCGTATCAACTTCGTTAAGGTGTCAATCGAAGCGTCTTTGCAATGTTAAGAGCTTATTAGTTTTTGGGAAACTTCGGTCGGGGGGGAGGGGTTTGTGCTTTTGCCCCTTGAAGGTCATTTCTGTCTTGCGTTATATCTCGCGAACCAAACGTACCATTTCCTTGATAAAGGTGTCAATCGACGCATATTAACATTTATGTGATTCTATCAAGTTTTTCAAAATAAGTCCAAAAAATTGGGGTTTTTCAAAACGATAAATTTTTAACCTTATTTTCAAGTTTTAGTACCCAATGTTTATAAAATTTATATACTCCAAACAATTTTTGTAAAAACAACATCAAAACTTTTTCTCATGATTACGTAAAAAAATAAATAAAACATAAAAAATCATTAAAAGTCATCATGATTTTCAAGGTCATTTTTATCATTCACTATATCTCACGAACCAGATATTATATTTGCATCATTAAGGTGTCAGTCATCTTTGTGAAGTTTTTAACATTATAAAAATTCGTTTCAGCCGTTTTTTTAATTTAATAGAAGAAAGTGCGAAAAATTATGGTTCTTTTCATAAAAAATATTTTTTAACCTGATTTGCACAGCACAGTGATACCAGTTTATAAAATTTATACATTCTTATCAGTTTTTGAAGAGAAATTAGCAAAAAAAAATTCCATGAATATGAAAAAAATAAATTAAAAATAAAAAATCATTCAAAGTTACCATGTAAAGAGGGTTCATACGAATATTACTTTATATCTTTTATTTTGAAATTTTTTTGTAAATTCAATCAAAGTTTTATAATATTTGCATAATTTGAGCAGATTTTTAGAAGTTTTATAGTCTTTTAATTAAAAAACTGCTTAAATTTTAAAAACCAACAAAATTTCAATCAAATTTGCATTTGCGGTATCAACGCTTTGAATGGTAAAATGTTTTGTAGTCAATACTTTGCAAGATCATATGCTTTAAAAAGCTTTCATCGAAAAAAAAAAATTGTAGTTTTTAGTAGATTCATTCTTTAGTCATCGTAAGATTTCAAGAACCATCATCATTTGTAATACATTGTACTTTTTACATGCAATTGAACCTATTTTGACTGCATATACAAAATTTTTCAAGACCAAAAAGGCCCCCACCGATTTATCCGCGTGAATATTCAATCTGTCCTCATCGACCATAAACCTTAAGTTATCAATGGACCCTGCCGTAGACGATTTGATTCATATTAACTCATTCCTGTTACTGCTATGAATACCTCTCATTGTTGTAATGTTGTTGATGTTTATGTAGATATTACTGGGAAGTTGACCGTGTGGACCTCAAGGGTCGCACCTCGCGGCTTGTTATTTAGGAATATTGCCACACCTCCGCCGATACGACCTTTCCGATCATTCCTTATAATATTATAGTTACACATTGTTAAGTTTTCGTTTTCTTTTAGCCATGTTTCACAGCATAATAATATGACTATTTCCTTGTTTAGCAAAAAGTTAAAAGTTTCAGTAGCTTTGTTGCGAATACTTTGCGCGTTCCAAAGTACACAATCAACATTTGCCTTACTCATATAGAAATTTGATTGCAATTTCGGTTAAAACTAAGAAGTTGTCATTGCGATTGTTACATTGTGCTAGTCTAGTGATAAGTTCCTTGGCCATGCTCATTATCTGACTGGCTGAGAACAGATTTTCATTGGGTGATTGCATGTGCGATGGAGCGCTTTGAGAGCGATCGGCATACATTGCGTTTAATGGGGCTCGAAACACGGAGCTGAATGACTGAGGTGATATAAAGTTTCTTAAGCTTTGTGGACAATTTTATGTACCTGGTAGTGCTGGAAATTGCACGATGGAATCAAGCGGAGCTGCAAACTCGATTTTGTTGTATTCCCTGTTAGATTTGCGTTTCGAGGTAGTCTTTCTGATGTGGAGATATTCCGTGCGTTTTGGACATTGTGTATCGCTCGCTATGTGATTAGCAGAACAATTTGCGCACTTAATGTCCTTGGTGTTTTTGGCGGGGCAGTTGGATTTGCCGTGGTCGAGTCCGCAAATCAGACATTTCGTAGGCAGGTAACAGTGAGAGGATCCGTGCCCAAAAGCTTGGCAATTGTGACATTGAGTGGCTCCTTGGGTGGGCTTGCGTTGGTATTCCCAAGCAACGGTGGTGTTCATTACTGATTTGATTTTTTTTAGTTCTGAAAGTTTAATGGTACCACGCTGAAAGTAGATTATATAGGTTGTCTACTCTTGGTAGCGTTTTTTCAGCGGAGATTGAAAATTGTTTGATAACAAGACAGTTTAGCTGAAACTCCTTGATCAGGTGGTTTTTCAGTATAGTTGGGTCCATACTATGCAAGCCTTTTAAAACAATTTTCAAAGGACGTTCTTCTGGACGGCTGTAGGTGAAGAAATGAACTTTTTTAGTCTTGAGGTATGTGACAAAATTGTCGTAAGCCTCAAGATCGTGAATCAGTACTTTTTTACCGATTCCTATGTGCTGGATTTCAAAATTCTCCATGCCTAAACCTTCCATGATGGCATTGATGCTGTCTCGGCAGAGCTCTTTTATCACAATTGGAGGTATTTTCGCTTTTCGCTTCGCGGCTGGCAGTTGATCGTTGTCAGCACTGTTGCAGTCATCTCGATCAGCTTATAACTGAAACTGGTTTCCAGAATACGCTGCAAGCGAGTTCTCGTTCATTTTGGGGAGCTTTAACCGATCCCTTATATAAATATTTGAGGGAGACCTCCCTCGTCTTTTTACACCACCGTGATAAGAAATGTTCTGGTTTCTGGTATGCAAAAGATTGAGCGAAGAACTATCTAACCAAAAACAAATTTTGTACGTACATCATAGATTTAATGAGAGTTGTTGTTCCGAAACTCGTCGGATGATGTTTGCCTAAACTTTAGTGCTTATCAGGAAGATAAATTGTAAATAAATTTAATTTTGACCGAATCAGATGATTATTGTTGTTTCTATTTTTCGGAAAGATCGATTCTTTATGGCGGAGAACCTATGCATACTGTAATTAAATGTGCCTCTGAAATTCATAAATAGAAACAATTGTTATTGTTTTTTTTAATTTTTAGTTTCAAATCCCTAACTTGAATAACATTTTCGGCCACTTAAAATTTTCAAAAAAAACATTTTTGAAATCATGCTTTTAGTGGTGGGCAGTCTGGAAAGTATTCTTATTCCAAAGAAACAAAGAATACATTATTTAACAAATTCATATCATTTTCATGCGTCGGTACCTATCGTTATATGGACCAAAACGAATTACGCTACGTTTGCAGAATTTAAGCATGAAACCGTGTTTCACGTTGGATTGTTTTTAAGCGAGTCCAAGACCTTGAAAAACATCTTCTTTTTATTCGGTACCCAGTTTTTATAGCCTAGCCTAGGAAATGAATGTGCCACTATACAAAATTTAGAATAGATTTCAAAAGAAGAGATTTTATTAATACCAAGTGATCAAGAAAAACTGATAAATAGAAAAGCTGTAGTATTTAACTAGAGCTGAGTTCTCAGAAATTCCCTAAACTATTATTAAGGTTATATGCATTGGACATAACTTATTCAGACTATTGTTTATTGATAGGATGGAACGAAATGCAGAAAAGCAGGTCACGAGGTATGACCCGAAAATCTTTCCGGCAAAATACTGATCAATAAAAATAATAATAATAAACAAAAATCATAATAATGCTATTACTATACTAATCATTACAGTAAATGGAATGAATTCACATTCGCAGTAACATCTAAGGAAACACTCATTAATCTTGTATGGTTTTTGGTTGTTTTCCTTAAGTAAGTGGCTATTTTCATATTGATGTTTGAAAGACAAAAGATGGCAGACAGACTGACATTTTTGGTTGTTGAAATTTCGATAAGTGTTGCATTTACATTCTATTTGAATATTTTGCTGCTTTACCTGGGAAAGACTAGTATCCATTTTGATTTTGTAGTTGATCTCAAAACAACCTGTTATATGCAATAAATAATTGATGTCTGATTACATTAGCCAACAATGTTTTTATTTGATGACAACAAAGTAACATGTTCTAGATGGTTTTGCTAATTCTAAAATTATGAAGGTATAGTGTTGCCAACTTGTATGTTGCAGAAAATTATCGCCTTTGCCCAAAATTTTATTTCAAGTTAAAATTTGTGCAATAATTGCGAAGAAGAAGACGCTTATCAGATCTTATCACTGATGAGAAGTTATAGTCTCTATAATTTCTAGATGTGAGCCGATGCTTACTAGTGCGTTGAGCTCAAATTTTCTTGCCATTCCTCTATCTTCTATTTATCACAATCCTCCTGCTAACGTTTCCCAGCAAATGAGTACAACAGTTTTATGCATCACTCGTAAATCCCAGTCTTCTTTTCTGTTTTACAATAAAACCTGTATATATATCTCAATCCATTATAAACCATAACCATTTATTTTAAGAGGCTCATCAACGCTGAATATTCTCTGTATCACACAAATGATAGCTGACAAAGCAAAATTGAAATAATAATTTCTGGATTCAGCACATCAAAATTACGTTCAAACTTAAAATTGAAATTGGCCAGAAATATATGAAAAACATACAAAATCTATCATGAGATACAGGACGAAATAACTCAAATTCTACGAACTCTCACAATAAATGAACTCAAAAAATTCACAAATGATTCTTACGTAGTAGAAAGACGCTCCCTTATTAATTATAAATACTTATTTATTTAACTTTATATGAATTTTTTTTTTAAGATATAAATAGCCTGTGATCTTCATGTGATGAAATCACTTTAAAGTTTTTGATTTTGTATTGTATTGAATCATGATTGACAAAATAGTTGTTTCAGATTTTTTTGTATTTTTTAGAGTTATTTTTAACTTCTCAGTATATGGGAAGTTCTTGTAATTGCCTCGAAAATCGAAATTGAAATTTTCAACTTTTCTTTACGTTATGAGGTCTATAGAGTATATATAAAGTGCTTTTAGAAAGGGAGATGTATGTGTGTGTGTGTGTACGTACGTACGTACGTCTGTACGTTCGTGGACAGTTTTTTCTACGAGCATAACTCACGTAAACAAAGTCGTATCGACTTCGTTAAGGTGTCAATCGTAGCGCCTTTGCAATCTTAAGAGCTGATTTGTTTTTGGGAAACTTCGGTCGGGGGGGGGGAAGGGGTTTACTGTTTTGCCCGTTTGAAGGTCATTGCTGTCATCCGTTATATCTCGCGAACCCAACATACGATTTATGTAATTCTATCAATTTCCAAAAAAAATTCTTGGAGCCGTTTTTATAATTTTTTTTAAAAAAGTGCAAAAAATTGTTTTTTTTCCAAAAACAATAAATTTTTAACCTTATTTTTCAGTCCACGTAATCAATGTTTATATAATTTATACACTCCAAACAGGCTTTTAAAAAATGCCATCAATTGTTTTTCTCATGATTACAAAAAAAAATCAAAAATTATTAACAGTCATCATGATCTTCAAGGTAATTTCTGTCATGCGTTATATCTCGTGAACCAAACATGCGATTCGCATTGTTTAAGTGTCAATGTACGCGTATTAATATTTCTGTGAATCTGTCGAATTTTTTAAAAAATATTAGGAGCCGTTTTTTAATTATAATAAATTTTTAACCTGATTTGCGGAATATAGTAATCAATGATTATAAAATTTATATACTTCAAACAATGTTTGTAGAAACGTCATCAAAATTTTTTCTCATGATTACGTTTAAAATTGAATTAAAAAAAAAATCATTAAAAGTCATCATGATTTTCAAGGTCATTTTTATCATTGACTATATCTCACGAACCAGATATAATATTTGTTTCATTATGGTGTCATTTGATGTGTATTAACATCTTTTTAACATTTTAAAAATTCGTTCCAGCCGTTTTTTTTTTAATTTAATAGAAGAAAATGCGAAAAATTATGGTTTTTTTCATAGAAAATATATTTTTAACCTGATTTGCACAGCACTGTGATACCAGTTTATAAAATGTAGACATTCTTATCAGTTTTTGAAGAGAAGCCAGCAAAATTTTCTTCCATGATTATGAAAAAAGCTAAATTAAAAATAACAAATCATTCAAAGTTACCATGTAAAGAGAGTTCATACGATTGATATTACTTTATATCTTGTATTCTAAAAAATTGTTGTAAATTCAATCAAAGTTTTAAAATATTTGCATAATTTAAGCAGATTGTTAATAGTTTTTACATTCTTTTAATTAAAATAACTGTTTGAATTTTGAAAACCAACAAAATTTCAATCAACTTTGCATTTGCGGTATCAACGCTTTGAATGGTAAAATGTTTTGTAGTCAATACTTTGCAAGGTCATATGCTTTGAAAAGCTTTCATCGAATAAAAAATTGTAGTTTTTAGTAGATTGATTCTTTAGTAATCGTAAGATTTCAATAATCATCATCATTTGTAATACATTTTTCTTTTTACATGCAAGTGAACCTATTTTTGACTGCATATACAAAAATTTTCAAGACCAAAAAGGCCCCCACCGATTGATCCGCGTGAGTATTCAATCTGTCCTCATCGACCAAAAACCTTACGTAATCAATGGACCCTCCCGTAGATGAAATGATTAATATTAACTCATTCCTGTTACTGCTATGAAAACCTCTCATTGTTATTACTTAAAAAAAATTCTAAAAAGAATTAAGATCTATGGTATTTTTCTTGTTTCTTCCTTCTTTTCTTCTATTTTTCTAAATAACAAGGTATTGCTTGACATTGATTTTATGTTATGTCCGAAGAAATTCATAATATTGATAGATAGCAGTGCGTTCAATTAAAAATATTTCATTAAACACGAAAGTTAATTTTTCCCAATGTAATCTTGATCGGACTGAAGCTAGCCACTTAAATTAGATTAAGCTTTTACACCTAGAGCCTTCCATGTATTGATGGGGTTTGTGGCAATTGGAAGCTACAATTATCACAGCTACTATTTTCTACCTGACGTCACTTCTAGAAATAAGGAAGCAGCACTTACTTGAACTGCCTGGTGCCGTGGTCCCCGGTTGGCCCACCATACAAAGAAACATCTCTGCAAATACTTTGCTTCTGAATATATTTTTTATTAAAAATGAATAAAATTCTCACCATGTCATCTCGTTTAGCTACTCTTTTCGGAAACAATTATTCAAATTATATCGAACGACATTAAACGTCAGTTAAAAAATGAAAAAGCTTAGATTATTTTGAATATTCAAAAAGTATAATTAATGTTGCATGTTTATAGAGAATTTGTTAATTGTTAACTTCTTTTTTTGTTATTCAATCATTACAGATGGAATACGATAAGATTGCTCAGCGGAACGGCAAGGCTGGTAAGCAGAAAAAATTGCTCCGCAAAAAAGGTCAGGTATTTTGAAGCCAGCTGAAAATCATAACCAAAACCCTCGAACTACTTACCTCTGAAGCCTTTGCTCTCTGTCTGCATTTCATGCTTGCATCCGGCGATACGTACAACATGGGAACAATGGCCATTAAAACTTTCGCCATAATTTATGCTCGAGCCTGAAGTGCTTTCACCTGACCGAGAACCCTTAATTCCTTCATAAAAATTCCAGGATGCTTCCGCAACAGAATGGTAAAGTGTTGAATCTCAGTGTGATGACGAGCGCTGCGTGGCATATTAAGCTATCGGCACTTTGGGTGACTCCAAACAGGATCCTGTATGCTTCTAGACTTGTTAACAAGCAATCGATATCGCAGTTATTTTTAGATGAAAATATTTCTGTGAAGCATGGAATCGTAAATAATTTCTTATTGCTTGCTCCAATTCAATTTACACATCGGGTAATTGGATGATAAAATGACGACTGAGGTGAGTTCTTGTCGGTGAGTGTTTTCCCCACAATTTATGAAAGTGCTGCCTGTACTTTGGTACTATAGCAAACCTCCAGCATAGGGATGTAGCGTTAACTTATCCAAGCGTTAAATAGTCATTAATCCGATTAAATATCATTAAATATTAGATGACTGTCAGCAAAAAGAAACTTTCTGATGAAGCAAACTATGGACATGTCAGTTTTGAATGTTTTAGTAAAGGTCGGTTGAAATATATGGAAAACATAAGCAGATAATCTTTTCTGACATATATTTAGACATAACATTATATAGAAAGCATCACCTGTTTAAAATTTAATCTTTCAAATCCAATCTTCCGTGAGTTTCCATACTAGAGACACAACTTTTTCAATCAGAAGATTTAATTTGATTTGCATCCTTAATAGGCTTTACCGCTCAAGTCTTCGTCTGTCTGCTTTTCACTCAACAACATATGCGGTAGACTCTGCGGAGAATTGTCTGCAATCTGGCTCCTTTGGGCTGTTCAATGTTTAGCAAAAAAACTATGAAGAAATGCTAAGAGAATGAAAAGAACGTATTATCTGCTACAAGCACAGATAGGATGGATTGATGTCTTTCCAAGCATAATCTGCGCAACATCTTAAGAAGCAGATGAAAAGAAGTTCCAAGTCTTTTCCTAAATGATTTTCACAGTTGAGTGATTTTTTTGTTTTCAGCAGTTGTGTTGTAAACTAATTCTAGAAAATGATTTATAGATTGTGGAATAAAAATGGTCACATCGTATCTACATAAGTGACTGTTGTTTCGGTTCGAAGGGTAGTTTTTGTGCGATTTCATAAGAATCTTGAGAAAAAACAACAAAAATTATTAACTTGAAAATAAATTATAATAGTTATTGTCCATGGTTCAATTTTGAGATGGTTGAAATGAACATGAGTAGTGTAGAGATTACAATAATAGGGTTCAATCAATATAGGAAACGCTTCGCAATTTTATTTTCTGCTGTCTAAACACTAGCTACCTCGAAAGGTAATGTCAAGTAACTAAGCCTGCCACCTACACCTTAGTCACATTAGACTTGTGTATGGTACGATGGATCCTGATTTGAGAATTTATATACAAGTCCTACTATATTACTGGAACGATAAACTACTACATGTTTACTCAAAGGTGTAGTTCTATAGACGATAATTTTGAGACTTGGCAGTCCAGGTATTTTACTTAAAAAACTGTGCATGGTATCAATGAACGTCGTTTATCATATGCAATTATAACATTGGGGCAAAGTATTTTTCATTGTATCATCAAATGTGAACGAAGCCACCGGGAAATTAAAAGTCATCGAAATTTGCGTCTCATTGACCTCATATAGGTTCAGTCCAGAGAACGAGACAACCAACCCTTCCTACCATGTAACTTTATATGAATTTGGTCTCTACCAGCCTAGAGGTGCTAACAGACTAGCTCAGTTTGGTGCATAATGCCGTGAGTAAATATTTCTAACAATTAACTCGAATCTCATTTCCCATAATTTAGTCATTCGTTCACAAAATTTCGGCTTAAAAAACATACAATTCCAAAAAAATACCAAATACAACTTTGAAGCTTTACCTCCTTTGCTACTTTACTAAAGAAAATCCTTGTGTGCATACCGGAAATAAAATAAAATAGGGCTAACCGAAGGACTTAAAATTAATTACTTTACACAGAAACAACCGGACTCAACCTCGAAAAACCGAACGACAGAAAAGAAAAAAGACTCTCCGTACCCCTACTGATATTAATAATGCCTTATTTCAGTTCCATGCAAGCAATAATGAAGCAATCGACGGTTCGATCCCCAGATTCAAGAGAAAACTATTGTTTGAACCCTTCCCACCCCAAATAAAACAAGCCACGAGGTGCGACCCTTGAGGTCCACACGGTCAACTTCCCAGTAATATCTACATGAATATTAAAAATATTAAACACAAAAATATTTATGAAAATAATACTACTTTAAATAATAATAATGAGAGGTACTCATAATCGTAATTGAAATGAGCTAATATCAATCATATCATCTACTGCAGCGTTCATTGATTACGTAATGCTTTTGTTGGATGCGGGGTGGATTGGTTTGATTGACTATTCACGCGGACAAATCGGAGGGGGGCGGGCTATAAAGCCTTTTTACGTTATTTGTTATTTTTACATCGATGCTTGAAGGACAAAAGATCGCTAGCAAATGCATTTTTGTTATTACGCCCACTGAAGTTTTGTCGCGAGGTGTCCATTTTAAATAATTTTGTTCAAAATTGCCTTGACTTCGGCATAATCATTGAATTTGTGTTTTGTCACGAGCCGTTTTTTAGGTTTTTTTTGGATCATACAAAATAATTTGGCCAGTTTCTCTTCGAAAACTATTAGGAATGTATAAATTATATCAACATTTATTACTGAGCTGTGCAAATCAGGTTAAAAATTTATTTATTATGAAAAAAACTCTAATTTTCCCATTTTCTTTTATTAAATGGAAAAAACGGCGGAAAGGACTTTTTATAAAGTTAAAAACATAAAAAAAATTAATACACGTCGAATCACACCTCAATGATGCAAACATCATGTATGGTTCGTGAGATATGGTTAATGATAAAAAAATTTTATTTTTAATTTCATTTTTTATGTAATCATGAAAAAAAGTTTTGCTGATTTTCTTACAAAAACTGTTTGGAGTATATAAATTTTGTATACATTTATTACTGCGTGCTGCAAATCAGGTTAAAAACTTATTGTTTATGAAAAAAACCTAATTTTTAGCACTTTTTTTGCAATAAATTAAAAAACGGTTACCACGATTTCTTTAAAAACTTGATAGAATCACACAAATATTGATACGCGTCGATTTACACCTTGATCAAGGAAATCTTACGTTTGGTTCGCGAGATATAACGCATGACAGAAATGATCTTCAAATGGGCAAAACAGCAAACCCCCCCCCCCCCCCCAACCGAAATGTTCCAAAAACTAATCAGCTCTTAAGATTGCAAAGACGCTTCGATTGACACCTCAAGAAAGTCGATACGACTTTGTGTACGTGAGTTATGCTCGTAGAAAAAACTGTCCACGAACGCACGTACGTACGTACACACACACACACACACACATACATACTTCTTTCTAAAAACACTTTATATATACTCTATAGACCTTAAAACGTAAAGAAATGTTGAAAATTTCAATTTCGATTTTCGAGGCGATTACAAGAACTTCCCATATACTGGGAAGTTAACAAGCAATCCAAAGTAGGAACACCGCTAGGAGAAGATGGCAAAGAAACCGAACAGAAGCAAGTAAGGCAATATACAAAAAACTATGCAACGAAGTAGACAAAAAAATCACGGAGTACAAAAACATCAGTTGGAATATTAAATTGCAAGCCCTCCATAGATCTTCGAAACCCTTCTTGAATCTAAGTAAAACCCTCTGTAAGCGATTTCACACAATATCCCCGCTGAAAAATAATAATATATTAGATGTCCATGCAAAGGACAAAGCCGAAACAATAGGTAAGCAATTTATGAGGAATCACCAACTTACCAATGCTGCAATATCGAATGTAAACACCGAGTTTGTGCAATCCAGCATCAGAACAGTAAATAATTCTCCAGTTGCAACTAAATTATTCTTTAAACCCAAAGATGTCAAAGTCATACTCCACCAACTAAGACCCAACAAATTTGCCGGAGAAGATGGAATCAAACCCATAGTCCTGAAAAACCTTCCGAACAAATGCATTATTTTCTTATGTCATATTTTTAACGCTTGCATGTGTATTTCATACTTCCCAGACTCGTGGAAAACTGCCAAGGTCATACCAATACTCAAACCCAATAAAAGTTCGGACAAAGCGGACAGTTATCGCCCCATTAGCCTCCTAAATGTGATATCTAAAATATTCTAGAAACTCCTACATGGAATATTGACAGAAGTCGCAAACGAAAAGAATATCATCCCCAACTTTCAGTGTGGCTTCCGTAGTGGGCAAAGTACTGCTCATCAGCTCCATCGAATAACGAACGACATTAAACAGGGCTTTTCATGCCACCAATCTACGGGAGCTATCCTCTTAGACATCGAAAAGGCATTCGATACAGTCTGGCATGACGGCTTGATTCACAAGCTCCTTCAATTCAATTTTCCAATAGATCTCACAAAAATTATTCAAAGTTTCTTAGCTCATACAAAATATTTTATTTCATTAAATTCTGAGACTTTAACATTACTCCCAATACTTGCTGGTGTGCCACAGGGCTCCGTGTTAAGTCCTACACTATATAACATTTTCACTAGCGATATCCCCAGCATACCTACATGCAAATCAGCCCTCTTTGCGGATGATACTGCACTGTATACAACCCATACGGACTCCAATTTAATAACAAGCCGCGAGGTGCGACCCTTGAGGTCCACACGGTCAACTTCCCAGTAATATCTACATAAACATCAACAACATTACAACAATGAGAGGTATTCATAGCAGTAACAGGAATGAGTTAATATGAGTCATATCGTCTACGGAAGGGTCCATTGATTACGTAAGGTTTTTGGTCGATGAGGACAGATTGAATATTCACGCGGATCAATCAGTGGGGGCCTTTTCGGTCTTGAAAATTTTTGTTGGTTTTCAAAATTTAAGCATTTTTTTTTATTTAAAAGGCTATTAAAACTATCAAAAACCTGCTCAAATTATGCAATATTTTAGAACTTTGATTGAATTTACAACATTTTTTTTTAGAATAAAAGATATAAAGTAATAGCATTCGTATGAACCCTCTTTACATGGTAACTTTGAATGTTTTTTTATTTTTAATTTAGTTTTTTCATAATCATGGAATAAAATTTTGCCGGTTTCTCTCCAAAAACTGATAAGAATGTATACATTTTATAAACTGGATCACTTTGCTGTGCGAATCAGGTTAAAAAATATTTTTTATGAAAAAAACCATAATTTTTCGCATTTTCTTCAATTAAATTAAAAATAGGCTGAAACGAGTTTTTATAATGTTAAAAACTTCACAAAGATGTCAATACACGTCAACTGACACCATAATGATGCAAATATTATATCTGGTTCGTGTGATATAGTAAATGATAAAAATGACCTTGAAAATCATGATGACTTCTAATGATTTTTTATTTTTAATTTAATTTTTTACGTATTCATGAGAAAAGGTTTTGATGGTGTTTCTACAAACATTGTTTGGAGTATATAAATTTTCAAACATTGATTACTATATTTCGCAAATCAGGTTAAAAATTTATTGTTTATGAAAAAAACCTAATTTTTTGCACTTGTTTTTTCTTAAATTAAAAACCGGCTCGAACGATTTTTTTTAAAATTACAGCAGATTTACAAAAGTATTAATACGCGTTCATTGACACCTTAATAATGCAAATCCTATGTTTGGTTCGCGAGATATAACGCATGACAGAAATAACCTTGAAGATCTTGATGACTGTTAATGATTTTTTATTTTTTATTTGATTTTTTTTTGTGGTCAGTAGAAAAAATTTTGATGGCATTTTTAAATAAACTGTTTGAAATATATACATTATATAAAGATTGATTACTTGGACTTGACAATAGGGTTAAAAATTTATTGTTTTTGAAAAAAATCACAATTTTTTGTACTTTTTTTTTTAAAAAATTAAAAAACCGCTCCAACGATTTTTTTCAAAATTTGTTTCAAAATTTGATAGGTTCACACAAATGTTAATACGCGTTGATTGACAGCTTAACCATGTGAATCGTATGTTTGGTTCGCGAGATATGTATAACGCACGACAGAAATGACCTTGAAAATCATGATGCCTGTTAATGAATTTTTATTTTTTATTTAATTTTTTACGTAATCATGAGAAAAAGTTTTGAAATTTTTTTTACAAAAATTACTTGAAATGTATAAATTTTATAAAAATTGAATACTGTCTTCCGTAAATCAGGTTAAAAATTTATTGTTTATAAAAAAACCCTAATTTTTTGCACTTTTTTTTCTTAAATTAAAAAACGGCTTCAACAATTTTTTTCAAAATTTAATAGATTCACAAGAATTTTAATACACGTCGATTGACACCTCAATTATGCAAATCGTATGTTTGGTTCGCGAGATATAACGCATGACAGAAATGACCTTCAAAGGGTCAAAACAGCAAACCCCCCCGACGGAAGTATCCCAAAAACTAATCAGCTCTCAAAATTGCAAAGACGCTTCGATTGACACCTTAACGAAGTCGATATGACTTTGTTTACGTGAGTTATGCTCGTAGAGAAAAGTGTCCACGAACGTACGTACGTACGTACGTACGTACACACACACACACACACACATACATCTCCCTTTCTAATAACACTTTATATATACTCTATAGACCTCAAAACGTAGAGAAATGTTGAAAATTTCAATTTCGATTTTCGAGGCGATTACAAGAACTTCCCATATACTGGGAAGTTAATAAATAAGCTCGAACAGGGCGTCGAAAAACTAAACAAATACTACTCCGAATGGAAAATAAAAATTAACTTGAACAAAACAAAAGCAATATTTTTTACAAAGCGTCGAAGTCCAATGTTTCTCCCTGGAAGACCCATTCAATGTTGTGGACAGCACATCGAATGGAATAATACCGTCAAATACCTAGGTTTTACTCTTGACAAGAAACTTACTTACAAAGCTCATATATCAAAACGTCAAAAAATGAGTAGTGTCCTGATAAAAACATTATACCCACTTATAAATCGCAACTCACTACTAAACCTAGAAAATAAGTTATTGATATACAAAATGATCTTCCAACTAACACTGCTATACGCTTCCACAATATTATACACAGCTGCGAAATCCAACTTACAAAAACTTCAGGTCGCCCAAAATAAAGTTTTAAAAATTATATTGAGACTACCACCCTGGTACTCCACTAAGCATCTGCATAAAATATCAGGAATAGAATATATATATGATAGATGTAACAAACAACTTAATAAGTTCAGAAATTCGTGCTTGATGCTCAACAACCCTCTCTACAATTTTCAACAATAAATCACTAGCATAAGATTACTTTAAAGATAATCTAACCTAAGGACATGAATTTACAACTAGCTATAAGATCACACTATATGAAGTAGCTTCTAAGTCCCCCATATACTCTAAGTTTTTATCTTATCCAAATCTTGAGGTTTTTTCATCTGCTTTTCCTTTGATAAACTATCGCCGATCCCTATAAATTGCACAATCCCTCAAAATGAATCAGAGCTGTTAAGACTGTCATTAGGTCTAATCTCTCTACAACACAATTATGTATCTCAGCTTAACATTGTAGAAAATCATGAGAAACAATAAAAAAAAAGACTCTGAGTGAACAAACAATCTCCCCCGCGACCATCCCAACAGAAAGACAAGCTATGCTAGACGTGGATGTTGCTGTCTGGGCCCGCCCAAGCAAAGTCCAATGCATGCGTAAGTGTGATAAGTGTGCAGGGCCCATCAATATTTCTCGCAGCTGGAACTTGTCATTAACCGAATTTAGGGTAGCGTGTCATGATTTTCAGGCGTTGCTATGAATGCGCTAAATACAGGCTGGAATATCGTATCACATTGTTAGGATGCAAAAACGATTTATGTCCAAGTTGATTCTATGCAACAATATTGATCCAACACGAGTTCGTACAGTGCATACCAAGGTAGCTATGCTGTAGAAGATAATCTGACTGAGGATTCAAATTTATCGATTCGAAGAAATTATCAAAAAATTTGCAGTAATATCTGAAAGTAAAGCTTCATAAAATCCAACTAGTGCAACAATTGAAGCCATTGGACCAACATTTGTATCGTACATTCGGTGAATGGGCTGAAAATGAGTTGGAAGTCGAACCACACTTTTAACATCAAATTATTTTTAGCAAAGAACACATTTATGACTTAATGGGTTCGAAAATAAGCAAAATTGCTGTTTAAGTATGAAGACAATCTTCAAGAGACCGTGAAAGCCTCATGGTGGGGTTTGCATGCCGACGGTATAATTGGTCGTTTTCAAATCTGAAGACGGAAGCATTTTTACCGTCAATGACGATCGCTATCCACAAATGATTTGTAGTTTTTAGTTCCCAACATTGATGTCAATTGTCAGAAGGACTAATGGTTCCAACAAGATGGCACAATATACCATACAGCGTGTGAAACCATTACTTTATTGGGCCAAACCTTTGGTGAACGAAACATTTCACGAAATGGACCAGTGAACTGACCAGATCATGTGATTTGATTCACTTGGAATACATTTTGTGGATGTACGTCAAGTGTCAAGTCACTTGACTATGCTGATAAACCAGCAACTATTGATGACTTGAAAGCCAACATTTGACGCATTATGGGTTATACTGGAAAGATTGTGTAAAACTGGACCGATAAAAACACCATCCAAGATGCAGTCACCATGGTCATATGCCAAAAATTATTTTAAAACACTAAATGTCATAAAATGTGGAAGCTAATAAAGCCCAAAAATTGGTCATTTCGATAATTCATGTGTTTTGTTCGTTTGAAAATGTTACGTGTCTGAAAAACAAGCTTTGGTTGTATGATAATATTCCACGAGTTGCTTCATAAATCATTTGTTAAACAGGTGATTGCATTTGCATATTTTGTTTCAAAATTTAGTTTCTTTTAACCAGAAATTAAATGTTTGGTAGGCTCTTCAGTTTTTAATAGAAATAATTTGCCAGCAGTAGTAATGTTTCTTTATAACTTTATAGCCCAAAAGTACATATATTTGCTTAAAACTGATAATGCAAATATCTGGCCGATTTTTACTCCATTATATATTACACGAATTCTGCAGACCACACTCCTTATAAATTAATATAATCAAGCTGTCGTTTTAAACTTTTGTGCTACATTGTGACCAAATAATACCTGCAAGTGGAAGATTCATTGGATTTGGTTAATATTCGTAACGCTTTTTAAATATTTTAGTCAGCTTGAAATAAACTATAGCAAATGTCTCAAAAAATGATCAAAGAAATATGAAAAAAATTAATGGTATTGAATATGGCTTCGAAAAAAGGATAATCTATAACCTGTATTAGTTCCACATCGAATGTCTATAAGTATCGATGGAATTCCTTTATCCTTGTGAAGAGTTGAATCAAAACCTGAAACGAAAATTTAGTTGAAAATGCGGATGGAATATTGACAGCAATGCACTGCGTTTGGCGAAACTTTTGGAAACACTAGTATGTAATGCATAAATGATAATGATACTAATCATAAGCGGAAGTAATACCAATATTATACATTATACCATTGATAAAGCCAAATATGTAAGTGATCTAAATGCCGTTTTTTTCATATGCATCAAATGATGCTTAATCTTGATTGTTGTATTTTCTCTTTTTTTCTCTTTGCTCCATTAAAATCGAACAAACAAGATAGAAGTACATATTAGGGTTTTTGAACCTCCGTGTCTAGTCGACAAACTTCTGCCCACTAGTGTGCTTTTTTATTGGTTCGCAACTCTTCTAACACTATTATTACACATTAATGGAGGTTCTTGTTTCCAGGCTTATAGCCCGGTATATTATTAAATGGGAAGTGTGGTTTCGAGGTGACGGACGGCATCCTCTTCAGGTGATGTCATTTACCATCCGCTAACAGACGAAACTTGACGGTTGTTATACTTCGCGGAAACAAATAATAAATATAATTGAAATATAATGAGCTTAATCCATCAATAAGCCTAACCGTGGTTGTGCTGTCTGGTGGCGGATGGTAAATGACAGCACCTGATGAGGATGCCGTACATTACCCCGAAACCATACTTCCCATTTAAGATAGAAGTGTTATTTACTTAAATCTTTCAAAAGGGAAAACATTCCAAAAAAGGTAATTATCCCAAAACAAAAACACTACAAAATGTAATAAAATAATAAAAGAAGCAAAGCAACGCTATTATACCATAAAGCTTGAGCAAAGCTCAAAAAACCATTGCCACTATCTATCTCGAACAAAATGATAAATGAACCGGCGGAAATCGCCCACTGCCTTAATCACTATTTCTCAAAAGTAGGTCATAGAATAGTAACGAAATTACCGCCGATACACACATCATCGTCCCGAAACACATCCCAATCTCTTTTTTTCATGTAAGAACAACCAATAAAAAATAAATAATTGAAACTATTGATTCTCTACGAAACCATACTGCACCAGGTCCTGATGGTATCTCCGTTGATGACCTCAAATCAATCAAAAAAATATTGCTGATACTCTGGTGAAATAAATAAATAAATGTATTAAGCAAGGAAGATTCCCGGAATACTCGTGCTTAAAAATCTCAGCAGTTATACCTATTTTCAAAGGGGGTGATGAAACTCACCCAAACAATTACAGACCAATCTCACTTTTGAATTTCTTAAGTAAAATTCTCGAAAAAATTGTAAATTCGCAACTCAAAGAATTCTCATTGCAAAACGAAATCTTGCATAAAAACCAGTACGGATTCCAGGCGAGCAAATGTACAACAGATGCCATTCGTGATGTAATTAGATTTGTAAATAAATACTTGGATAAGGGGTAATACGTTGCAGCAGTTTTCGTGGACCTAAAGAAAGCTTTCAACACAGTTACACATGAAACTTTAATCAGTAGGCTCGGTGAATATCGAATTGTTGAAAAAGCAAATAAATTTATACGCAGTTACTTAACGAATAGATTTCAAAATACACTAATTGGAGATGTCACAAGCAAAACTGCTGAATTTACCAAAGGTGTTCCGCAGGGTTCAATCCTAGGACCAACGCTATTTCTACTTTATATCAACTCCATAAAAAAAGCAGACCTTGTTGCGAAAGTGGTTATGTACGAAGATGACACTGTGCTTTTGTACTCAGGCAAATCTAACCTCGTAATTGAACAAAAAGTAAATACCTCTCTGAACAATTATTGGTATTGGCTTCTGCAAAGTAGATTGGCAATAAACGCGGCGAAAACAAAATATATTATTTTTAAACAAAAGAACAAGACTGACATACAACCACACGTAAAAATCAATGACACAAACCTCTAGAGAATAGAACAAATAAAATATCTAGGACTTCCAATAGACGAGAAACTAACATGGACTCCACACATAAATGATCTAAGGAAAAATTTGGCTGTCTTCATTGGTCTTCTACGTCGCTTCTACTTCTTCCCAAAGAAAAAAAAATTGAAATTATGTATGCGCATCTCCTTTCCGAAATTTACTACGGCATCTTGCATTGGAGCCAAACCTCTAAAGGTAACCTCATGACCATCTCCAGGCTAGTAACCAAGGCGTAAAAGATCGTTAACAATATCTCTATGTCAACTCTAAAAGAGCGAAGTTTACAAAATAGCCAAAGAATTGAATTTGCAAGGCATAGAAAAACTCAAATTCATACATAAGAGTTTACACCGTAATGCGTACACCACTGTGAAATTAGATAGAATTGAGTGGTAAAAAACCCTTACAGAATGAGCAGCATGAATAATATAGCTATCGCATTTGCCAGAACTGATCGGCTGAAATAAGACCCCTTCAACAAAGCAGCTAACTTTTACAATACACTACCAGACAAAATTAAAAACATAGCGAACCCAACTTCCTTTAAAACGACACTAAAAATATCTCGTTCAGGACCAACTTTCGAAGTAAGTTACAAGTACAATCAGCTCCACTAAACTCGAAGTTAAAATGTAACCAACAGGAAATAATTTATAAACATATAGTCTGAACTTTTAATCTAACTAAAAGGACACTAAAACTAACAAATTTGGTACTATCCGTTATACCGATTTTTATCGTCTAGGAAGTACTATGTACTGAAATTTTGAATACGGATAATTACTAAATTTGATGGAGAGAGTGATTGAAGGAAACGGAGGTGGTTTTAGTCGGTAGAAATCTGGCATGCCGAGAGGCAGGAGCTGATCGGTATCTTTTGAAGATTTCCACCTTCCAACGTTGAAAAAACATATTATATCTAATTTTCTTGAAGTGTGTTCTTCATTACGTTTCGTAAGAATTGCACAATTTATAAAAACTAATAGTGTGTACTTTTTCAATTCTACCATTATCATGACGCCATCAGCAAA
Organism: Oxycera nigricornis; assembly: GCA_963942545.1. Taxonomy (NCBI): domain Eukaryota; kingdom Metazoa; phylum Arthropoda; class Insecta; order Diptera; family Stratiomyidae; genus Oxycera; species Oxycera nigricornis. The sequence goes on from OZ012661.1 coordinate 26,940,486, forward strand.
GACACCATTCTCTATCGATATCGTTGAACTTGAAACACTTGATACATGTTGAATTTTGAACTACCACAAAAAGGTGTCGAGTGCAGTCAGGCAATAAAACTTAATAAAAATCTTTTAACCGATTTTCCTGTCCATAAATCACTTGGGCAAAGAGTTATGGTCGAAAATGAGACAAAAACCCTTCTTGATGACTTCCACTCACATTTTTTAAAGAACGCGAGTTCAACATGAAGGTTTGTCACTTAAAGTGAACGATAAATGGCTTCGCATTGCCACTCCATAAGAATGAAATTCACAAGAAAAGGAAAATGTGTTTGTGAGAAGCAAGTATTTTCGGAAAATGGAAGTGTCATAAAGGTGAAATTTATTTTAATGCGCAATGTGACAAATGGTAAGGTGTAAATAGAAATATGTCTGGCAAGTGGATGTCTTTTGGGTTGAAGTTGGAGTTTTTTGGGTAGAATTTATCATGTATCATGAAAAAAATTTGTCAACGTAAGGCATGTAGTCTATTCCACAAATTGTTAATACGTTTGAGATAGCAATACATTTGAACCTTTAATTGTGTGTAAAATATAATATGGTTAAGTAATTTTCTAATGCAGGCTTATTAACTTAAATGAAACATACATTTACTTACACAGTTTCCACTTTCATTAATAAACTGTAGGATCTCGATAATATTGAATTGGTCCCCGAATGGACATTCTCATATGGAGAATACGTATTGTTAAGGATGCTTTTGTTATGTTCGCTTGCCAACTCGTTCCTGGTGAGGCCTTCACTTCACGAACTTTTAGCTACTAGTACTGAAGTCCAAATAAGGAGGCATAAACATTCCGAGAAGGCACCCTTTGTGTACGGGCCTTTTCATGAACCATAAACCACGAGGTTTAAAAATTAATGTCGTCTATGGAGTAGCATTATGAAAACGATGTTGAAACTCTTATTTGAAAAGCGATAAATATTGATATTTGTAAGGCTTGAAAATTCGAAGTTGCAGGCACTTTGGGTGAAAATTGAATATTCGATCAATGACATACATGCAGGAGATTGTTTTCTAATATCATTTTTGTCTTAACTTTAATGAAAAAACTGCTTAAATTTTGAAAACCATGAAAAATCAAATCCAACTTGCATTTGTGGTAATCAACGTTTTGAATGGTAAAATGTTTTTTAATCAATACTTTCCAAGATCAAACGCCATAAAAAGCTTTCATCAAATATTTTTTTTTAGTTTTTAGTAGTTTTGTTAACTTCCCAGTATATGGGAAGTTCTTGTAATCGCCTCGAAAATCGAAATTGAAATTTTCAATATTTCTTTACGTTTTGAGGTCTATAGAGTATATATAAAGTGTTTTTAGAAAGGGAGATGTATATGTATGTGTGTGTACGTACGTACGTACGTACGTGGACACTTTTTTCTACGAGCATAACTCACGTAAACGAAGTTGCATCGACTTCGTTTGGATGTCAATCGAAGCGTCTTTGCAATTTTAAGAGCTGATTAGTTTTTGGGATCCTTCGTTCGGGGGGGTTTGTTGTTTTGCCCCTTTGAAGGTCATTTCTGTCATGCGTTATATCTCGCGAACCAAACATACGATTTGCATGATTAAGATGTCAATCGACGCGTATTAACATTTTTGTAAATTTGTCAAATTTTGAAAAAAATCGTTGGAGCCGTTTTTTAATTTAAGAAAAAAAGTGCAAAAAATTAGGTTATTTTTAATAAACAATAAATTTTTAACCTGATTTGCGGTAGATAGTATTCGATTTTTATAAAACTTAGATACTTCAAGCAATGCTTGTAAAAACAAAATCAACACTTTTTCCTGTGATTACGTAAAAAATTAAATAAAAATAAAAAAATCATTAACAGGCATCATGAACTTCAAGGTCATTTTTGTCCTGCTTTATATCTCGCGAACCAAACATACGATTTACATTGTCAAGGTGTCAATCAACGCGTCTTTACATTTTTGTGAATCTGTCGAATTTCGAAAAAAATCGTTAAAGTAATTTTTTTAATTTAAGAAAAAAAATGCAAAAAAATTAGGTTTTTTAATAAACAACAAATTTTTAACCTTATTTACGGAAGACAGTATTCAATTTTTATAAAATTTATATACTTCAAGGAATGCTTGAAAAAACGTCATCAAAACCTTTTCTCATGATAACAAGAAACATTAAATAAAAAATAAATACAAAATAAAAAATCACTAACAGTCACCATGATCTTCAAGGGCATTTCTTCCATTCACTATATCTCACGAGCCAGATATCATATTTGCATCATTAAGGTGTCAATCGACGTGTTTTAACATATTTGATCATGATTATTTTAACATTATAAAAAACCGTTTCAGCAGTTTTTTTTAATTTAACAGAAGTAAATGCAAAAACTTAGGGTTTTTTTCATAAAAAAAATTTTTTACCTGATTTGCACAACACAGTAATAAATGTTTATAAAATTTTTTAAATTTCCTATCAGTTTTTAAGGAGAGACCAGCAAAAAATTTTTCATGATTCTGAAAAAATTCAATTAAAAATTAAAAACAGTTACCATATGAAAAGGGTTCTTCCGAATGATATTACCTTATATCTTTTATTCTAAAGACTTTGTTGTAAAGTCAATCAAAGTTTTAAAATGTTTGGATAATTTCAGTAGATTTTTAATAGTTTTTGCACTCTTTTCATTAAAAAAGCGGCTTAAATTTTGAAAACCATCAAAATTTCAATTAAATTTGCATTTGTGGTAATCAATCATCATCACCCATTCACCAAAAGCCTTGCGTAATCAATGGATGCTCCCGTAGATGATATGATTAATATTAACTCATTCCTGTTACTGCTATGAATACCTCTCATTATTATTATTGAAAGTAGTACTATTTTCAAAATTATTATTGTGTTTAATATTTTTAATGTTTATCTAGATAATCCTGGGAAGTTGACCGTGTGGACCTCAAGGGTCGCACTTTGCGGCTTGTTTTTTAGTGGTCGTAAGAGTTCAAAAACTTCCTTCATCATTTGTAATACATTTTACATTTTACATGTAATTTATTCAAAATGGCCATCACACGACAAAATCTCTTCAGTGGGCGTAATAACAAAAGCTGCATTCATTTTTGTTAGCGCTCTTTTGTCCTTCAGGTATCGATATAAAAATCACAAATAACGTACAAAAGGCTTTGGAACATGTCCCCCCTATGTTTGATCCGCGTGAATATTCATTCTACACCTCATCCACCAAATTCCTTACGTAGTCAATGAACGCCACTGCAGATGATACGCTTAATATTAAGTCATTGCAATGAATTTTATGAGAGGTAGATTATTATTATTTAAAGTACATAGTATTATTATTTCATAATTATTATTGTTTTGTTTAAAAATATTAATATTAATGTAAATATTACCGGGAATTTGACCATGTGAACCTCAAGGATCGCACCTCGCGGCTTGTTTTTTTAACATGCAATTAAATTAATTATTGACTGCATATTAAATGTTTTTCAAGACCAATTGAAAATTAAAAAAAATAATCGTAAGTCTCATTGAATCGTGAAAAAATACAAATTCAGTGATTTTGCCGCAGTTATGGATTTGGGCGACTTTGGGATCTGGGCGATTGGGGATCTGGTGGATTTGGGGGATTTTAGAATCTTGGGATGGGCGGGTGATTGGGAGATCTAGGGGATCCGGGTAATCTGGAGGACTTGGGTATCCGGAGGATCTAGGACCTGGATTTAGGGGATTTTAGGATGAAGGATTTGGATTTAGGGGGATTTTGAGATTATGGGATCTGGGGGATCTGGGGGATCTGGGGGATCTGAGGGATCTAAAGGATCTGGGAGATCTTAGGAATTTTAGGAAATTGGAGAGCCCGGGGTTCCCTGGGGGATTTGAGGGAGGACCTGGGGGATCTGGTAAATTTGAGGGAGGACCTGGGGGATTTTGAGATCTGTTGGGGGGATTTTGGGATCTGGGTGATTGGGGGATCTGAAAAATTTGGGGGATTTTGGGATCTGGGGGATTGGCGGATTGGGGGATCTGGCGGATCTGGCGGATTTGGAGGATTTTGGGATCTGGGTGATTGGGGGATCTGAGAAAGTGGAGGATCTGGAAGATTTGTGGGATTTGAGGTATGGGGGTATTTTGATTGGGTAGTCTTGTGGTTGGGAATTTTAGGAGATTAGGGGGATCTTGGGATTGGGGGAATGCTTATCTGGGAATTGGGGGATCCTAAGAATGAAGGATTTTGGGATCTGGGGGGTTGGGGATCTGAGGAATTGGAGGATCTTAAGTTATTTGGGAGAATGAGGGATCTGGGGTTTTTGAGGGTTGGTGGTAATCATTGAATATTTTGTATTCGTTACTTGAAACGAGTAGAAATGATGAATACTCATTTTGAAATGTATTCGGTATTGTACACAAAATTATTGACTACTTAGAATCGAATCCGAATCTTTTTCATTCAAATCTTGCAAACTACTGCACTTCAACACTTCTCTAATGTTTATTCTATTCCCTATCATTAATAAAGAGAAACAAATTCGTATAACAAATTTAATATCAACATTTCAATCATGTCTCTACTCTAAGAGCCTCAGTAAATTGATTCAAAGCTACCAAAGAAAGTCACTACTATCTTATAAAGACTGGTAATCATATCATTTCATGTTGCAGTTGATTTTCTGTTCAGATCTAATATACATTATATAATAGATGTCTGATTAAATGTAAAAATACTATATCCTAGATAAGATAAATGAGTAGCGCTAACTAAAATCATACGAACCCTTGCAAAGAAGAAAGATACTCCAAAATTTTACAAATAATCCTGACGTAATTAATGAACACTATCTCATTCATTTAAATATCAATTATTTATCGTTTTTAAATGAATACTTTTTTTAACTATATACAAACAAAGATTTTTTAGTTAAGAGCACATTTTCAAAGCATTGATTTTACATAGCTTTGATTGTCAAAAATGCAAGTTATAGAGTTTTTTTTTGTTCTAAACAAATATACATATTTTTTTCAATTTTTTCGTTAAATGAAAACACTTGAGTTTTAACTCAATGAAAATTGCATAAATCGTATGAATGTTGATACGCTTCTTTTGACACTCTAATAATGTCATAACTATGTTTTGTTCACGAGGTATAGTTCATGACAAAAATGACCTTGGATGTATCAAAAACAAAAATTGACGAACCAAAACCACCTAAAATTGTATGCGAGTGACAAACATATTTAATCACCTATAACTTATGACCAATTTCAGATTCGACGCCGCAATTTCCTTGTTAACTTCCCAGTATATGGGAAGTTCTTGTAATTGCCTCGAAAATCGAAATTGAAATTCTCGACTTTTTTTTACGTTTTGAGGTCTTTAGAGTATATTTATTTTATTTTATTTAATTTTTTTATTTTTTAGAAAAAGAGATGTATGTGTGTGTGTGTGTGTACATACGTACGTACGTATTTACGTTCGTGGACAGTTTTTTCTACAAGCATAACTCACGTAAACAAAGTCGTATCGATTTTTTCGAGGTGTCAATCGAAGCGTCTTTGCAATCTTAAGAGCTGATTAGTTTTTGGAAAACTTCGATCGGGGGAGGGGAGTTTGTTGTTTTGCCCCTTTGAAGGTCATTTCTGTCGTGCTCTATATCTCGCGAAGCAAACATAGGATTTGCTTGATCAAGATGTTAATCGACGCGTATTAAGACTTATGTGATTTTTTCAAATTTTTAAAAAAATTGTTAAAGCCTGTTTTTAATTTTTTGAAATAAAGGGCAAACCATTAGGTTTTTTTCAGAAACAATAAAATTTTAACCTGATTTTCCAAACGCAGTAATCAATGTTTATATAGTTTATATACACCAAATGGTTTTTGTAAAAAAACAGTAAACCCTTTTGTCATGATTACAAAGAAAATTAAATAAAAAATAAAAATCATTAAAAGTCATCACTACCTTCGTGGTCATTTATGGCATTCATTATATCTTGCGAACCAAATATGTATAATATTTGCATCATTAAGGTGTCAAACGACGTGTATTATCATTTTTGTTATGTTTTTATATATTTTAAAAAAATAAAGCTGTTCTTTAATTTAATAAAAAAAGTGGAAAATTAGGGCTTTTTTCATAAAAAACATAAACTTTTAACCTGATTTGCACAACGCAATACTAAATGTTTATAAAATTTATATGAAGAGACACTAGCAAACATTTTCTCATTATTACAAAAAAATTAAATTAAAAATAAAAAATAAAAAAGGGTTCATACGAATGATTATACCTTATATCTCTTATTCTAAAGATATTGTTGTAAAGTCATAATTTGAGCAGATTTTTAATAGTTTCTACAGTACCGTGTTTTAACTTTAATGAAAAAACCGCCTAAATTTTGAAAACCAACACAAATCAAATCAAATTTCCAATTGTGGTAATCAACGTTTTGAATGGTAACATGTTTTGTAGTCAACACTTTCCAATATCAAATACCTTAAAAAGCTTTCATTAAATAAAAAATTGTAGTTTATAGTAGTTTTGTTTTTTAGTGTTCCTAAGATTTCAATTACTTCCTGCATCTTTTGTAATATATTTTACTTTTTACATGCAACTGAACCTATTTTGCTGCATATTCAATGTTCCACAAGACCAACAGAAAATAAGAAATAATTATTAGTCTCATCGATGTAAAATCGTGAACAAAAACCAATTCAGTGATTATGCCGAAGTAATGGCTATTTTGAACGCAACTATTCAAAATCAAGAAAGAAATGTGAAGTCCTCCGGAGAAAAATTACAAATGCCCCCAGTATATTATTTATTTATTTATTTATTTCGCCAAAGCAAGGCAATCACAGTCAACATATAAATATATAAAATATACAATACAACAATATACTTAACCCTAAAATACGTGCTATATTCAACGTTAATTTGTACTGTTGTATGCACGTCACAATTTAGGGATGGATAATGGAAGGGCTTTTGAAATGCTGGATTTAAAACTGAACTTCGAGATGGTAGGGGAGTAGTGTTTGCTCAAAGTGTTAAATATTTTACAGCACCTATTAACTGGTTCATTATCTGCATACTTAGTAAGATGCTGATATTCAGTTAGTAAACGTGTATTACGCGTACTTCTTACAGGCACATTAAGCTTTGTTTTATTCGTCAAATACTCCACTTTAATGTGGCCCCTAATCACGTCAAATGCGAAACAAGAGGACAACATTGTTCTTCTGGTTTTAAGAGTAGACAAATTCAGAAGCTCCAATCTAACTTCATAAGGAGGCAAGATTTGATAGTCATCAGGGCTATAAAGGTCTCTGAGAGCAAACAACAATAATTGTTTTTGGACGGATTCTATTCTCGTATCATGAACTCCGAAATGTGGGTTCCATACATTGCAGGCATATTCAAGTATTGGGCGAACCAGTGAGGTAAATAATGATTTAGTTACCCACAGATTTTTAAACTCTTTGGCTCGTCTTTTAATAAAGCCAAGCTGTTTATGAGCTTTGGAGAGAATAGTGTCGTAGTGTAAATTGAAGCATAGTTTCTTGTCTAGGACAACTCCAAGGTCAACAATGTTTTCTTTCATATCCAATACCGTATTGTTGAGAACGTATGCATTGTTCAATAATGTGGTTTTACGGGAAAAAGTCATTACAAAACATTTCCCAACGTTTAGATGTAGTTTGTTAACATCACACCATTGTTGGAGGGAAGTTAGTTTTGATTGGAGGAAAACAGTATCAGATTGAGACTTAATGGTGTGATATATCTTCAGATCGTCAGCGTAAAGAAGATGTGATACGTCGGAGAGTTTTTCAGATAAATCTGATATAAAAACATTAAAAAGAAGAGGGCCGAGGTGACTGCCTTGAGGTACACCAGAGTGTACGAGAATCGGCTTGGACAAATATCCCTGAAATTTAACTAATTGACTTCGGTCTCTTAAGTAGGAACTGAGCCAGTTGAGCATAGAGCCGGTGATTCCTATTTTCTGCAATTTGGAAATAAGTATGGAGTGATCAACCCGGTCAAATGCTTTACTAAAATCGGTGTAGATTGCGTCAATTTGGTAACCCATCTCCATTTTACATAGGAGATCAGAAACTAAAACCATGAGATTGGTTGTAGTTGATCGGCCCTTGCGGAAACCATGTTGTTGTTCATTTAGAAGAGGCTCAATAATAGCTGAGAGTTTATGGCAAACGATTTGTTCAAATAGTTTCGGGATTATAGATAGAATGGCAATACCTCTATAGTTCAGGACAGAACGCTTGTCACCGCTCTTAAAGATAGGAATTATATGGGAAGATTTCCAATAAGTTGGGAAACTCCCATTTGTCAAAGATTTATTAAAAAGAAAGTGAAGAGGTACTACAAGCTGGTCCCTACACTGTACCACAAAAAATGGAGAAAGTAAATATGGGCCAGGACTCTTATTAACGTCAAGGTTGTTAATAGCTTGAGCAACATCTTCCCTTGAGAGATACATGTCCATAAGCAGTACCATTGGATTAACTTTAGAGGACTCCGTGTCTACCGAAATCTTTGGCGGTGAAAAAACTTCTTGAAAATAGTCAGCGAAAAGATCACAGATAACTTTCGGAGATGAAGAAACGGTATTATTTTTGGTCATTGACGCTGGATAGCCCGATGATTTCCTCTTGAGGTTAACAAAATCAAAGAACTTCTTAGGGTCTCTGATTATGTTTTCACCAGTTAAATTCACGTAGCGTTCATAGGCCTCGCGGTATTTGATTTTGTAATCTTCTGACAAATCAAAGTATCTATTTTTTAAATTCTCGCTAGCATTGTTGTTAAGCTTTAGTAATTTATAGACTTTGTTTCTCTCATTCCTTAATGCGCGCAGATTGCTGTCTAGCCAGGGCTCAGATAACTTTTCCTTCTTCTTAATTTTAGGTACGTACCTTTCAACGGCGTCAAGAATTATAAGGTAAAATGAGGATACAGCCTCGTCTAGGTCTAACGTTGAAAGAGTGCCTAACCATTCAACATTGTCAAGCTAAAGTTTAATGCTTTCGTAGTCAGCATTACGAAAATCATATACAATATTACAATTGTATGATAAGGGAGTTTGAGCTTCAGTAGTGGAGAGTTCAACTGTGAATGCTGTGTGGTGAGGGCTGTTAGTGAAAAGATGTTCCACAGCAATAGTAGGACTGACCACTACATCGTCATAAGTGTTGGTGAATATTAAATCCAACCAATGACCGTTTTGATTGGGACTAGGAGCGATTTGCTGTAAGTCATTGCCATAAAAAGCACTTACCAGATTCATATCACAAGAGTCGAGAACATTTGTAGGGAGAAGACTGTTATCATCTCCGTCCGTCATAAACGATAGATTGGGGCGGTTGAAATCACCTAACAATATTATTTTGTCATTTTCATTTAAAGATGCGGATAAAGAAGAGATTTTCAAGAAAAGGTCGTTGTAAGCGGCTTCGTGAGATCTGGGGGGAATGTAGAAAATGCCGATGTATAGATAGTTTCTTTCAAAAGGAACCCTGATAATCATATGTTGGAAACTCTTATGAGGAGTAGTGTGGACAATTTCACTCGACATACTGGAATTAACTGCAATTAAAACGTCTCCCCCTCGACTTTGCGTAGTAATGCGATAATCACGGTCGTCTCTATATATTGTCCAATTTTCGTCGAGAATTTCCTCGTTTTTATAAGAATCACTTAACCAAGTCTCAGTGAACGCTAGGATATTAAACCGGCAAGATTTCGCGTCAAGAAAGAGTTTATTTACTTTGCCTCTCATTCCACCACAATTATGGTAGAAAAGCTTGAGGCTGACTCGCGAGGATGAGTTGCTAGGAATAGTATTTTTTGAACTCAGGTCTCGACTTTTGAAGCACAGAAATGTGTTTAGACCTAACATAAGAACTGTAGGTATTTAGTTCTTGTTTAACTTGACTTGCAGAGACTCCCATTTGGTCATGATATTTTATGAACAGCAAGTTTAACGCTTCCAAGTCAACTGGAAGGCCCTCTTGATGGATAAGAACTTTCAGACTAGTTTTAGTTTTACCCTCAAAACAAGCTGAGTCTGAAGCATTATGCATATATGCTAGGAACAAACGGACATTTTCGTAAATTCTGTGATCCCGAAGTCTTGAGAGGGTATATCTTCCTTCAATATCATCATTCAGCACGATAATGACCCGAAACATACAGCACATGTAGTTACAAAATGACTTCTGTGCAACGCTTGCAAGCTCCTTAAAACTCGTCCTCAATCTCCTGACCACAAAACAATTGCGAATTTGTGGCATGAGCTCAAGTTTCGGTTGAAAAACTGTAACGCTACAAAAAAATTAATAAAAAAAATCCCAAGGTAGGAAAGATTCCACCAGGATTTACCAAAACATAAAAGGAATCAATGTCTCGCAACAAAATATTAATTAAATCAGTTATTAACTTCCCAGTTCCCTATGGGAAGTTATTGTAATGGGGTCGATTTTGCGAATCCCAAATTTTGACATATCTACACGTTTTAAGGTCTCTAGAATCCAAATCCATCGTTTTTAGAGAGATGTCTGCGAGTGTGTATGTACGTATGTGTGGATGTGTGTATGTGCGGATGTGCGTATGTGCGTATGTACGTATGTGCGTTTGGACTTATTTTTCGTCTCGATTATCTCGAGAACAAAAGACTGTATTGACGTGGGACCGGTTTTAAACGACGGGTAATTACGGAACTTAGAACTGAAGGACTCTTCAGCAACATCGGTTAAGCCGTTTTTTATTTAGGATGAAAAAACTGAAAAAACGACTAAAAATTGCTTATTTTTAAACTGTTGATACGCATCACTAATTCGTGCAGATACCAAATACCTTCATTGCAATATTATTATTATTGTGCGTTTTAGCAAAATGATGTGATCAAATTTGTAAAAAATGTTATTTCAAAAATAATAAAGATTAATTTATGAAATTCGAAACTTGAATTATCAGGTTTGGGTAAATGGGAGTAGAGACGCTAATGCAGTCAATAATTGGATAATGTTATAAATAATTTAATATTGTTAATAACAATCAAATAATATTAGTTATAATTTGATATTGTATATATAAAGTCAATTATAATTATTCAGTAACGATCAAACATTCTTAATAACGAATGATTATTGTAAATAATAATTAAATACCCTCAATAATAGTTGTGGATTTTGAGGCCGAGATGGAGAACGAGGTTGAGGGCGAAAAGAAGGACAAGAAGGAGGACGAGGACGAGGTTGCCTAAGCTTTGGTAGAGGATGACCAGGTGGTGGAGACGTCTTCCTCTCCTCTCCTCCTCCTCCAAAGCTTTTATGGTTAGATAAAAAAAATTGATAAAAATAGTAAAAGTAATTATAATAATTTAGAATAATAATGTTTAATAATAGTAATTATTAATAATAGTAATTACTAATAAAAACAAATTATAGCGTTTTTATTCACCCCACTGGGAAGTTAGTCGTGTGGGCCTCAAGGGTTGCACTGACCCCATTTTTTAACTTCCCAGTATATGGGAAGATCTTGTAATCGCCTCGAAAATCGAAATTGGAATTTTCAACATTTCTTCACGTTTTGAGGTCTTACGAGTATATTTTAAGTGTTTTTGGAAAGAAGTATGTATGTGTGTGTGTGTGTGTATATATACGTACGTCCGTACGTACGCATGTGCGTTCGTGGACAGTTTTTTCTACGAGCATAACTCACGTAAACAAAGTCCTATCGACTTTGTTGAGGTGTCAATCGAAGCGTCTTTGCAATTTTAAGAGCTGGTTAGTTTTTGGGAAATTTCGGTCGGGGGGATTTGCTGTTTTGCCCTCTTGAAGGTCATTTCTATCATGCGTTATATCTCCCGAACCAAACATGCGATTTTCATCATTAGTGTGTCAATCGACGCGTATTAATATTTGTGTGATTCTATCAAGTTTTTAAAAAAAATCCTGGAGGCGTTTTTTAATTTTTTTGAAAAAAGTGCAAAAAATTAGGTTTTTTTTCATAAACAGTAAATTTGTAACCTGATTTTCGAAACACAGTAATCAATATTTATAAAATTTATATACTCCAAACAGTTTTTGTGCAAAAATCAACAAAATTTTTTCTCATGATTACAAAAAAAATTAAATTAAAAATCATTAATCATTAAAAGTCATCATGATTTCAAGGTCATTTCTGCCATTCACTATATCTCACGAACCAAATATAATATTTGCATCACTTAGGTGTCAATCGGCGTGTATTAACATTTTTGTAATGTTTTTATATTTAAAAAAATCGTTGGAGGCGTTTTTTAATTTAACAAAAAAATATGCAAAAATTTAGGATTTTTTCATAAAAAATAAATTTGTTAACCAGATATGCACAACACGGAAATAAATGTTTATAAAATTTATAAATCCTTATCAATTTTTGGGGTCAAACCAGTAAAATCCTTTTCCATGATGTTTAAAAAAATTAAATTAAAAATAAAAAATCGTTCAAAGTCGCCATGTAAAAAGTGTTCATATGAATGATTTTACCCGACTACTCTTATTCTGTAGACATTGTTGTTAAGCCAATCACAGTTTATTAATATTTGCATAATTTAAGCAGATTTTTAATAGTCTTCATAGCACCGTGTTTTAATTTTTATATCAAAACTGCTTAAATTTTGAAAATCAAAAAAAAATTAATCAAATTTGCATTTGTGGCAATGAACGCTTTGAATGGTAAAATGTTTCGTAGTCAATACTTTGCTAGATCATATGCTATAAAAAAAGCTTTCATCAATATGAAAATAACAAATAACGTAGAACCCCGCCCCCCCCCCCATTGATCGGCGTGAATATTCAATCAAATCAATCTGTCCCCATCGACCAAAAACCTTACGTAATCAATTGACGCTCCCGTAGATAATACGATTAACATTAAGTCATTCTAATAATTTTTATGAGAGGTACATTATTATTATTTAAAGTAGTATTATTTTCATAATTATTATTTTGTTTAGTATTTTTAATATTTATGTAAATATTACTGGGAAGTTGACCGTGTGGACCTCAAGGGTCGCACCTCGCGGCTTGTTTTTATTTTGAAATCAATTTATTTTGAAATCATGAGAAAATATTTCGCTGGTCTCTCTTAAGAAATTGATAAAAGTTTATAAATTTGATAAACATTTATTATTACGATGCTGATTTTATTAATTATTAATTAATTTTTTTATGAAAAAAACAGTAATTTTCAATATTTTTTTTTTAAATTAAAAAAATGGCTCTAAAGATTTTTTTTTTAAATTTAAAAACATCATTAAAATGTTAATACGCGTCGATTGACTTCTTAATGATGCAAAGATTATATTTAGGTCTCGAGATATAATGAATGACGTAAATCACCTTGAACGTTTAATGATTTTTTATTTTCTATTTAATTTTTTTTGTAATCATGATAAAAACTGGTTTTTTCACAAAAACTATTTGGAGTTTATAAATTATATAAACATTGATTACTTGGACTTGAAAATAAGGTTAAACATTTATTGATTTTGAAAAAACACCCAATTTTTTGCACTTTTTTTCTTAAATTAAAAAAGGCTCGAAGAACTTTTTAAAAACTTGATAGAATCACATACATGTTAGTTCGCGTTGATTGACACCTTGATCAAGGAAATCGTACGTTTGGTTCGCGAGATATAACGCATGACAGAAATGACTTTCAAACGGGCAAAACAGCGAACCCCCCCTGCCGAAGTATTCCAAAAACTAATCAGCTCTTAAAATTGCAAAGACGCTTCGATTGACACCTTAACGAAGTCGAAACGACTTTGTTTACGTGAGTTATGCTCGTAGAAAAAAGTATCCACGAACGTACATACACACACACACACATACATCTCCCTTTCTAAAAACACTTTATATATACTCTATAGACCTCAAAACGTATGTATACGTATATGTTGAAAATTTCAATTTCGATTTTCGAGGCGATTACAAGAACTTCCCATATACTGGGAAGTTAAAAACGCGTCAAGTGTTCAGTTTGAAGTCAATATTATTTCCTGATTAATCAGCATAACTAATTGGCTTGACGCAAAACTACAACAAGCCGCGAGGTGCGACCCTTGAGGTCCACACGGTCAACTTCCCAGTAATGTCTACATAAACATCAACAACATTACAACAATGAGAGGTATTCATAGCAGTAACAGGAATGAGTTAATATGAATCAAATCGTCTACGGAAGGGTCCATTGATTACGTAAGGTTTTTGGTCGATGAGGACAGATTGAATATTCACGCGGATCAATCGGTGGGAGCCTTTTCGGTCTTGAAAATTTTTGTTGGTTTTCATAATTTAAGCGGTTTTTTTAATTAAAAGACTATTAAAACTATCAAAAACCTGCTCAAATTATGCAATATTTTAAAACTTTGATTGAATTTACAACATTTTTTTAGAATAAAAGATATAAAGTAATAGCATTCGTATGAACCCTCTGTACATGGTAACTTTGAATGATTTTTTTATTTTTAATTTAGTTTTTTTCATAATCATGGAATAAAATTTTGCCGGTTTCTCTTCAAAACCTGATAAAAATGTATAAATTTTAAAAACAGTTATTACTGTGCTGTGCAAATCAGGTTAAAAAATATTTTTTATGAAAAAAATATTTTTTTTTTGCATTTTCTTCTATTAAATTAAAAACGGGCTGAAACGAATTTTTATAATGTTAAAAACTTCACAAAGATGTTAATACACGTCTACTGACACCATAATGATGCAAATATTATATCTGGTTCAAGAGATATAGTGAATGTTAAAAATGACCTTGAAGATCATGATGACTGTTAATGATTTTTTATTTTTTATTTGATTTTTTTTGTGGTCAGTAGAAAAAATTTTGATGGCATTTTTAAAAAAACTTAAACTTAAAGTATATAAATTATATAAAGATTGATTACTTGGATTTGAATATAAGGTTAAAAATTTATTGTTTTTGAAAAAAATCACAATTTTTTGCACTTTTTTTTAAAAATTAAAAAACGGCTCCAATGATTTTTTTCAAAATTTGTTTCAAAATTTGATAGGTTCACACAAATGTTAATACGCGTTGATTGACAGCTTAAACATGCGAATCGTATGTTTGGTTCGCGAGATATGTATAACGCACGACAGAAATGACAAATGAAAATTATGATGCCTGTTAATGAATTTTTATTTTTTATTTAATTTTTTATGTAATCATGAGAAAAAGTTTTGAAGTTGTTTTTACAAATATTACTTGAAATGTATAAATTTTATTAAAATTGAATACTGTGTTTCGTAAAACAGATTGAAAATTTATTGTTTATAAAAAAAACCCTAATTTTTTGCACTTTTTTTCTTAAAATAAAAAACAGCTGCAACATTTTTTTCAAAATTTGATAGATTTACACGAATTTTAATACACGTCGATTGACACCTTGTTTAAAAAAATCGTATATTTGGTTCGCGAGATATAACGCATGACAGAAATGACCTTCAAAGGTTCAAAACAGCAAACCCCCCCCCCCCCTGTTATTATTTTGCGTTTTAGCAAAATTGTGATCAAATTTGTAAAAAATGTTATTTAAAAAAAAGATTAATTTATAAAATTCCAAACTTATATTATCAGGTTTGGGTGAATGGGAGTAGAGACGCTAATGCAGTTAATGATTGGATATTGTTATAAATAATTTAATATTGTTAATAACAATCAAATAATATTAGTTATAATTTGATATTGTATATATATAAAGTCAATTATAATTATTCAGTAACGATCAAACATTCTTAATAACGAATGATTATTGTAAATAATAATTAAATACCCTCAATAATAGTTGTGGATTCCTAAGCCGAAATGAAGAACGAGGTTGCGGACAAAGTGGAGGACAAGAAGGATGACGAGGACGAGGTTGCCGAGGCTTTGGTAGAGGATGACCAGGTGGTGGAGACGTCCTCCTCTACCAAAGCTTTTATGGTTAGATAAAAAATTGATGAAAATAATATAAGTAATTATATTAATTTAGAATAATAATGTTTAATAATAGTAATTATTAATAATAGTCATTAATAATAAAAGCAAATTATAGCATTTTATTCACCCCACTGGGAAGTTAGTCGTGTGGGCCTCAAGGGTCGCACTTAGACCCTAATTTTTTACTTGAATAGTTTTATTTAATAAGCTGTACGATCAATTTTGCGTCTATGAATATCCAAAAAAAAGTATTTTTGATAAAAAATGCATTTTTAAATGAAATAAAATATTGAATATGTATTAATATGTTGACTATAATACCTAGTCTTGCCATAAATATTGATACAACTGTAAATGAGGCCTTTCGGATGATAGCTTGCAGGTAGCTAATTGCTATGTTGGTAGTCCTGATTGTTGGTATATGCTCTAAAAACGCGCCAAATATTGTCAGTGTAGCTTCAGCTGTAACGATGGAGTAGTCTAGAAAAGAGAACCGCATCGCTGTGCTTTGTGCTTTATACAAATGTGGAATGGAGAAAGCCCGAATTTTCGAAACACTAACGCCATTAAAAATCACGCATGTTTTCGTGTATCCAACTATAGCGTTCATTGATACTGCAGATTTAATAAACCGTAAAAGATCCGGCAGACCTCGTCGGCTCGTAAGTCAGAAGCAGCCAGTGTAACAGCTGTTGCACGGTAAAGGGTAGTACAAAATAATGCTTTTTACCGACGAGAAAATCTTTACCGTAGAGGAATCCTTCAACAAACAAAATGATAGGATATATGCACGGTATTCTAAGGAGGCTACAGAAAAGATCCCGAGGGTTCAACGAGGACATTATCCAGCATCAGTGATGGTTTGGTGGGGAGTGTCCTATCGAGGTGTCACTTCTATCAATTTCTGTGATAAAGGCGTCAAAACAGCTGCCAAAAACTATCAGTCGGATATCTTAATGAAAGTAGTGGAGCCCCTAAGCCGAACTATGTTTGAAAATAAAGAATGGGGTTTCCAACAAGACTGCCTGCCCACAAGGCGAAAACCACACAAAAGTGGCTGGGGAACCATGTGCCAGAGTTTATCAGCGTTAATTTGTTGCCATCAGCCAGTCCAGACCTTAGTCCCCTCGACTACAAATTGTGGTCAGTATTAGAGGGTATGGTCTGTTAAAAAGCCACCACAACGTGGAGTTGTTAAAACAGGCGTTGAAAAAAGCCGTGGACAATTTCCCTATGGAAGTCGAATCAATAGACCAGTGGCCTGACAGACTTCGGCGCTGTATTCAAGCAAACGCGGCCATTTTGAAAAAAACACCTTTTTTTATTATGTAGTGTGTTAGTTTTACAATAAATGGTTAGAAAAAATTTAAAATCCAACTAGTAGTTTCATTATTATAGTTAAAACATTTTGTATTAATATTTATGCCACGACTAGGTATATATATAATTTTTTCTACTATATAACGAGACAGCAAGTTGAGTTATTCAGCAATTAGTAATTTTCATATGTGTGTAAGCTCAATAATGTGAGTAACTGTATGTATATAAGTATGGATTCCTTAATTCATAGCCTGCAACCATAAGTTTTCTGATAGATTTTTCATTGACTGCGAAGTGACCGTTAACCTAATAGTCTGCCACACATGTTCATATGTTGAGTGAAATTTCAAGGTCCGCATTGTACTCTTTATACACTACACACGCCAACAAGACGCACGTCACGTCGATCCAACTACAATAGATGCGCGACAAAACGTGTGCATATATGTACACGTAATGCAAACGAGTATCTATCTGTAGTGACTTACCCAATTTCCACAGCAGTATCTAGCTTTGCCTCACAGTAATCAAGGTACATACAGTTAGACAAAAAAGTCTCCGTACGACGCCGCTGTTTCTTGATTTATAAGAATATCTCTCATATAAGCCATTATTTTTTTTATTTTAATGATTTCTATGTTTACTACAACTCTTTCGTTACAAAGTTCAGGAATAAATGCATGAATTTATCCGTTCCATAATGTATAGTAATTCAGTTTAGTGAATTTTACAACATTTTACATCAAAAAAGTCTCCGTACGAAATAATGGCAACAACGCTTTGCACTAACTGATGCAATGCTAAGCGTGCATGAAAAACGAAAAAATTCATCATTTCTCCTAGAATACAGCTAGTATAGTTACAGCCGCGTGTCGATTTGTTTTAAGTTCAGAAAATTAAATAATCCGCCATGAGTAAAGAAATTTGTGTAGATACGAGGAAATTGATCATAAAGCTTTATTGCGAAGGCAAGTCAATGGGTGAAATTTCTAAAGTAATTATTAGACCTAATTCAAGTGTCCAATACGTTATTAAGCAATATGGAGAAACCGGTTCGTAAAAAGCAAGCCCCGTTCGGGACGGTCAAAAATTTTAAGCGATATAGCACAGTGGTCAAAAGTGAGAAAAGTAAAAGAGAATCCTAGAACCAGCGCACCTGAAATAGCAGACGAGGTCAGAAAAGACTTAAATTTAACGGTAAGCGATGAAACCATCAGAAATGTTCTACGGGAGAATAATTTCTATGGCCGAAAACCAAGACGAAAGCCATTGATCTCAAAAGTTAATCGCAAGAAGAGATTAGACTTCGCAAAAATGCACCAAAATAAGGACGCAAATTTCTGGAATCGAGGTGCATTTTCTGATGAAAATAAGTTCAATATATTTGGATCAGATGACAAGGGAAAAATTTGGCGCAAAGCGAACGAGGAGTTCAATTGTAAAAATCTAACTCCAACTGTCAAGCACGGCGGAGGTAACGTGATGGTTTGAGGGTGCATGGCGGCTTCAGGAGTTGGAAAGTTGCACTTTATTGAGAGCACAATGGATCGGTGGGGTTACCTGAACATCCTCAGAACGAGCTTGCGTGAAAGCATATCAGCTTAAGGCATGCAAGGTGATTTCACTTTCCAACAAGACAACGACCCTAAACATACATCAATGGTTGTTAAGGAATAGCTACTATATAATGTACCCAAGCAACTACACAGTCCACCACAATTGCCCGACTTAAACCCAATAGAACATTTATGGGATGAATTGGAGCGTAGAGTACGCAAACACGCAATAAAAAACAGGCAACAGCTTAAAGCTAAATTCCAGGAAGAATGGAACTCTATAGGATCCGAAATAACATCTAAACTAGTGACTTCGATGCCCAGGCGTTTGGCAGCAGTCATCAAACCTAAGGAGAATCCTACTAAGTATCAAACAAAATTTGTACCAAATTTCTTTTTCTTATAACTTTATTAAGATGTATTATCGTACGGAGACTTTTTTAATGTTAAATGTTGATAAATTTTCTAGATGCAGCTACTGTATCGATACTAATGGATAAGTTTTTATTTTTCTTGTTGAATCTTGTAATGATAGATGTGTCGAAAACCCATTAATTACTAAAATAAAAAAATAATTGATATATGTGAACGGTATTCTTATTAATATAGAAAAATAAGCATCGTACGGAGACTTTTTTGTCTAACTGTATGTACATCAGTGGTGGTCATGCTCCAGTAATCGGCGAAAACACGAAAATATCAACGAATTAAGTAAAGCGTATAATGTCCTCAAAAATGAGCAATTTGGGTTCCGAAGAAAACACAGCACAATTCACCAAGTTCTGCGTATTAAAAACCTGGTTCAAAGCAATTTCCAAGCTAGAAAATCAACCGGAATGTTAACCCTAGATATAGAAAAAGCATTTGACAGTGTTTGGCACGATGGCTTAATTCATAAAATGTTCTGTGTAGGATTCCCGACATTTCTATGTCAAATTATTAAAGACTTCCTTTCTAATCGTCAATTTTATGTGAGAATTAACGACTCTCTCTCCCAAAGCTTTGACATTCCAGCCGGACTTCCTCAAGGATCTGTTTTGAGCCCGATCTTATACAATATTTTTACAAATGACATACCAGACATTAAAAACTGCAATATGAGCCTTTTTGCAGACGACACTGCATTACTTTGCTCCTCGGTAGACCCCACATTCATTCAAACAAACCTTGAACATGGATTTATTCAACTCGCAACCTATTTTGAAAAGTGGAAGATAAAAAGAAACCCAACAAAAACCGAGGCTCTATTCTTCACACGGAACCGTAAACCTGACCTGCTCCCGCAATCTCCACTAAATCTAAAAGACTATGTTGTGCACTGGAATAAGGAATCTATAAAATATTTAGGCATTCACTTGGATAGGAAACTAATATTCAAAATAAATATTGAACATTCAATCAAAAAATGTGACGCGTTAATAAAAATACTATATCCATTAATCAGTAGACGGTCTCCCCTCTCTATCAAAAACAAAATATTAATTTACAAGTCTATGTTTCAGCCAATACTACTTTATGGAGCCGTAGTTTGGAGGAGTTCCGCAATATCCCATATTAAAAAAATTCAAGTTAAAGAAAATAAACTTTTAAAAATGATGCTAGCCCTTCCATTCTATTATCCCACTAATGATCTTCACGAAATTACAAAAGTCCCTTTAATTGCAAATAACATCATTACTATCTCTGATAGATTCTTGAACACATGCGTTTCTTCTGACAATGCACTAATACGCAAACTAAAGCTATAATTTATATACTTGGTGAAACTTTCTAAAAAAACCAAACCATTCTCTATAAGAATGCCATTATTATCTAAATTTAGGAGTAAGTTATTAAGTTAAATTATAAGTTATAGATTAAGTTTTATCATAGATAAAAGCCACTTATAGAGGGTTTTTTACCATTTTTCTTCTACCATAATTATATTATTTTCATATTATCTTATATCAGTCTATTTTCAAAGTATTTTTATATTTATAGTTGTAAGAGCCACGGCTCAATTCTCTAAACTAGTGCCTATTTAAATAAGAACCGTGTAAATATTTTGGCTGAATAAAAATTGAATTGAAAAAAAAAGTAAAGCGTCAATATGAAATCCGTCGGTACTCATTAAAGTTAAGATATTTACATTCAACGCAAGTGCGAAAATTTTCTTGGCACTAACGCATTTTCCCTAAACCAAAGTTGAACCGACCGTCGGAAAAAAAACATTCCCAGTCGTTCAAACTTTGCTCTGCATGAGTGTCGATTCGGGACTTATTTGAGCTGAATTAATCAAGCTCACCAAGTGTTGCCAAAGATCATCATTTGAAATATCCACAACAACACCCGTTCTACATGTCTTTATTTACATTGAATAAATCTATTAGATACTAAACTCTAATTGATCTTGAACAGCAAAGCAAATCATAAAATTTATTCCTGATTTTCCTTCACACATTTTTATAACGGCACCAAAACAGTTGTTGGCACACTTGGAAGCAATAAATAAAAAAATAATTATCAAAAATTCAATATATAATAAAGAAAATACTACTGCCTATTTTTTCGAGCTTTCAAATAAATACATATTGTTTCCCAAAACTAATATTATTAACATTCTTTTCTTTATTTTTTGTACACATTTTTTGTACAGTTAGTTAAATATTGAATTTAAATTTTATTCCTTACCGGAAAATATGAATATGAAATACAAATTGAAACTACTAGATTTAAAATGTGCATGTGTGGATGCATAATTTTTTGATTGATGTTTTTTCCATTTAATTGCACCCGCTCTGCGTTTTGTTTTATTTTTTATGCATGCTTATATTTTTAACTACATTCAGTAGTAGAGGCGTCATTTAGTTACATTATTATGTAATTTTAGCACCATTAGTAGCTTTCACCGTTATTGGGTTCAAAAACACGTATTTCTCCAAACATTTCCAAAATATCTTCGGGACATAATAATCAACAAAATCACAGATCAAAACAAGGGAATAATCGATGTTGCCATATGAAATAAATGTCGCTGGTTCACTGGTAATTTCACCCATAAAAGATTCAAATGTCAACCATTTGAAAAATTACTCACAAGCTGGCAGCCCTGACCATGCCGTGGTTGTACAGCTGCGTAGCATGGTATAAAAACTACAGGAGGTAAACCCGATTAAAAATCGTCATCCTATTTCGCTCGCACATCTGACTCACATTGCGTCACGTATTCACTGAAATTAGGGCTACCAAAGTGAAAAATCGGAGACGGCGCGTATGGCAGCCCAAAATATAACGACATTTCACATTTGAATCAGGCGTTACAAAAACGCCACATATTAAAATTTAGAAAATTGTCAGGTAACAAAAACGAATGATTACTGTAGTCAATATCATAGCTTAGGAAACAAACAAATATTCTCTAAAGAATATTTAAATGGCACATTATTTATCTTTTTCTTCCAATACGTGTCACTCCACTCAGCAGGAAAACCACATCTTGTATGCCGCAAAGTGTTGCTGAAATTCCGACTGGGCAAAATGTCATGATTGTCTGAATCACATGACGTCACCGCAGCTTCGGAAGAGACTACCTTCTCGTCTTTATACCATGGCTGCGTAGTCTATACAACCGTTGGATCGTTTTTGATGTTTCAGTGTAGTGAAAGTGGGCGGGGCTTCAAGTTGTCTGGTTGGGTCTGCTGGGACAGGCAACTTGCTCTACAACGGTTGAGTTCGCGCGAGTACAAGGCGACGGTTGGCAGTGTTGTGTGAAAATAGTCGCATGACTTATTTTTGTATCTTCGTGTGAACGGTGGAGTTCTGTTTGCTTTGTAAAAGGTAACTGACGTGATATTGATTTTTATTGATTGTAATGTTTTCTTCTTCTTTTGAGTGGTCAATTTTTCTTACAAATATAATCGAAATGCTGTGGCTTGGGTTGCCAAATTTTTAATGCAATCTGCAACGTAGTTTAAAATCGCCAATGATCCTCAAAATCAAGTAAACACAACATCAAAATTGTTATTTGATATCCGCTTTAATAATAAAAAAAAAAAAAATAAGTTAAAAGCACCACGAAAAGTAATTTTCCGCAATTGACTAGTGTGAACTACATATACAGTTAGTCACAAAATTAGTGACTCACCGGTAAAATTTTTCAAAATTAACATTAAAAATATAACATCTCAATTGATGATTTCATTTTGACTTAAACTTGTAATTTGACGTTTTGTATCAAATCAACAAAAATTTAAATTAAACAAACAATTTTCCCGATACAATAGAGTCTCAATTATATGTTTATATATTATTATCAATTAGTTTTAATTGATGCAAGCCAAATTAATTCATCTGCGAAATTTATATAACTAAATAAAGAATTTTTAGTAACAAGTTTATTATATTATAAAAAGATGTGTAAGATCAATCGTCAGCTTATGCTTACCCGCATAAGCTGACGATTGAAGTGAAACTTCTTTAGATGCTATTTTGATATTTTTTTACGATGTCAAATATATAAAACATATATGAATAAAAAAATATAAATATAGAAGGTAATGTAACTAGCAAAAGAGTCCAATTAAGTAATAATTTTCTAGATTATTATTTTCATCATTTATTTATTTTAGTCTTGATTGTTTTCAGCACATGTGATCAAAGGCTTATGGTAATGAAAAAATATATAAATATTTTTGTGTTGACTGTGTATAAATGTCTCGTAAAAACTGCATCTATTGTTCCATGACTCGTGGTTGCTTCTGCAAGATTATTAGATATAATCAAATCTTTGAAAAAGTCATTTAATTTAGCTAGTTATTCTAAACAGAAATTTGTATTGAAATCTTCAACAAAATATTACCGGGATTGTTTCTAGATCCTTATTGAGTATCGTCGCTACCTCAGCCGAGTACGGTTAGATTTATCTATGAATAAATCTAATGATATCATCGATTCTTCGATCGGGTTTACATATATTACCTCAAGCTGCACATATCTTTTCTACAGAATTTACTTGTGCTTGCTTTCAGAACGATGTAAATTAGCTGGTGGTAATACAAATGTAGTATCCTTATTATTTCGATAAATAGCAACGCCACCAGCTCTTACATTTGAACGTTTAAATTTGACTAACAGTGGAATTAGGTAGAAGGATGTCTTTATTATTATTAATGCATGTTTCGATTAAAAAGAATATTTAAATATTGTGCCACATTATCAATGATATCATTTTTGTGAGCTCGTAAACTTTGAATATTAAATGTGTATATCGAAAAACCCGATCTGGTCTTGATAAAATCTATTAAATCTGATTCTATGTAGTATCACTTATGGATCTAATGTTAAGGTCTTTCAAACTCCAATTTCAACAGAACAAGTGACACTGGTTCTGTTCTACATACCATGATAAATTAAAAGTAAAATATTCCTTATGAGAGGAAAATTAATCAGATGTAGTTATTCTGCGGTCATTATCACCGTTAGACTTTTTTGCATAAAAGAAAGTGAAATGCATGTTACATAAGTATTTGATGTCGCCGGCAAAAAAGCCACCCAACTTTTATTTCGATTGCCACTTTTTTAACCCCATTGCTTAAATTTATTGGCAGCAATCTAAAAGAATCATACCTCAAAAGGATTTGAGTCAATATAAAAAACATCGTGCATTACGTAAAGTTAAAACAGGATCGGCTACGAAAATTTTAGCTCTGGAATTTGAATGTTTTTTTTGGATACACGATAAAAACCTTCAGGGCTCTCGCATAGCTCTTTCAGCCTCCATGGATCCTTGCACTGTTTATTGCAACATCCTCAACCCTGTTGACTTTTTGCACACCACTGTCAGTTATTTTTTCTTCGCGGTCTTCAGTCTGACATTCAACTCCCTCCTCTAGACTTTAATGTCTATTGTTGTTTATTGATTGCAGCTGTTAATGCTGATGTAGAACCTGGTTGTGATGATCTCCCTACAATTTTGCTATGCATGCGAACCAAGAATATCTTCCACTGAACATCATCATTAACAAAACTATAGAGAATATTCCCGCACAATTGGAAAGATCCTTTGGTAATCCTGATCCGCTAATATTGTAGAAAACCAATAACTGCTGGATTTTTTTTAGTCCAATTCAATTTTTATTCGTCTGATCGAGGAAAGGCATCTTGGTTTCCGTGTCCTTTACTGCACGTTCACCAATTTTGTTGGCAGTGATGGCTCTAGTCAGATTCTTTAGGGAAGATAGTTTGGATTTCAATACTGAAATACTTTTCTAGTTAGCTAAAGAACTACATACCAGCGCTTGAGAAAGAGTTTTTGATACCGAGTCAAATTTAACTCATTTAAGGTACTATGTAGTCCACTTCATAAATTTAAAAAAATGGGATTTTTTTACAGTTTTCGACTCCTTAGAACTTCAAAAAAGACCTCCGGAAACATCTTTTCGAAATTCGAAAGTTTAATATATAAATGTCGACTTTGAGTGTGTGTGCGTTTTCGGCTCTTTTTAGGTGTTCGATCAGCTGTCGACCGCGTAGCGTCTCTTTCATTTCCCTTCTCTAAAATACCGGTTTCTCTTATATACATTATATTTGCGACTTTATTGCATGTATTCAGTATATATTTCTACATATCAATTGCATGTTTTTTGAAAAATATCTAATTTTTCATTTTTCACAAAATGTTTGTCAGCTAAATGAAACATAAACTTGAAACACGTTTTACGCAAAATAACGTTTTTTAACATGGCAGACAGATAATCTCCGGATCTACCGAACCGATTTTCAAAAACTTTGATGCGTTTTATTTGTTAGAGTATATTACACCAAAATATGAGCGCAAAAATGGAAATAAAATTTTGGCGTTAAAAGAACTACGAAAAGAGGTCGATTTTTGACATTTTGTTTCACAAGTCCGCCATTTTTTTAACTGTTTTTTTTTTTTGAAAATAGTGGTGGATTACGGTGTAAGAGAGCTTTCTTTTGAAGTGCCGTGAAAATTTTATGTTTCAGATCTATTAATCCATGGATTATATCCCTGCCGTGAAGTAACGATTTTTTCAGAGCTTAATTTCATTGCCCTCTAATAAAATAATAAATAAAAATTAAAATTATAATTTTTTTGTTTTATTCAAATATTAAATAATACTATAAAAAAGGTTCATGCCAAGATATAATTTTTTTTTTAAAAACAATTCTAGAAAAATCGTTCTTTTCGCCTTCTAAAGTGGACTGGTACCTTAAGAAATGTTTATGGTGTAATGAATTTTCATCCATTTAAAGTCGTTCAGTACCAGAGACGGGAGCAGTTATCGTTAAGGGTCGCTCAAACGAATTCATTCTATCTATCGTGCGGGCAAACTAAAGATGTAGGGTAGCCGTACATTTCCATTCAACCGCATGGTTCTAGTTGAATTCGGCAGGATTGAGATGTAGCTGTCTGAACCCACGTTTTCAGGGCCTACCGCCTCAGATACTGTATACTGGTTGGCCCTCCATGCAATATTTAAAGTCTGCTTTTCTCCACTCTTTCACGACTATGAACTACAAGAACAATTACCTTCACCGGTAACTGTGGTAGTCCATTCGACATCTCAGTGGAAGTGATAGTTACGTTTTAGAATAGCTACTAGGTTCGTTACAAGATAGATAGCCTGATAGGTGGTATTTTGTTAGGTTATTGTTACAGTTGTGAAATGAGCAAATATTTCAAGAGATGCTAATCTGAACGACCTTTGTAAATATGGCTTTTTGTTTTGCGGAAAAAATTCCAGGGTATATATAGTTTGATCTCATTTTTTGATTGTACTTCTTTTATATAATACGAAAATTGACATCAACTTTTGTAGGAGAATAAAAGAAGCCTTCTTACTGAAATATCGATGATTGTGTCAATCAGTTTCTCCCCTACTCAAATATGTCTAGGTACATGAATTTCTTGAAAACGCAGCTACATAGATTTGCTATTGTGAAGTAGATGATACACTATTGCTAAAGTGTGTTAAAATGTCTACATTGGCAAACTTACTAACTGTCGTTTTATACTTAGATGATGTCCATTAAATGTAAATCCTTATGGGAAAAATTCATTGAAACCTACAAAAACTTTCCGTGTTTATGGGAATCTGGATGTGATCAATACAAAAACAGGATAATGCGAGAAAATGCACTGAAAAAACTTGTGATAATATGTAGACTAAAGTTTCCGGACGCAGATGTAGAATTCGTGAGAAAACGTATAGCAAATATGCGTACTTGCTTCAAAAGAGAGAAAAAGAAAGTTGAGGATTCAAAGCGAACGCGAAGTCCTACTGGCAGCTTATATGTACCCTCATTATGGTACTATGACATGCTTAACTTTCTTCCTGACGATACAAGTAGTAGCAGAGGCTATTTATCGATTCAACGTAATTCATCTATGGAAGCAGTGAATGAAATATCGTTAGAGGTACGTAGTCCTAAAATAATAAATATTCATATATTATATGTTATAAGATGGTGGGATTTCTTTTCAGAAGCATGTAGCGTCTCAAAATGTGTCACAATCTGAGGCAAGTACTTCTTTTACGCCAGTTGCGCGAATGAAAAGAAAGCGGAGTAAATTACGCCAGCAAAAAGCGAAATTTTTTAAAGCTGCGACTAAAATGCTGACACCAGAACCGGAAGCTGAGGAAGTCTTTTTAGTATTGGGAAAAAGTTATGGATTGCAGTTGAACCAGTTGGAGGAAGCTCAATGTATCATTGCTGAAAAACTTATTGGCGAAGTCTTATTTTACGCCAAACTAAGAAAATTGACTTTAGCGTCATGTATATTGATCAATTCAGATGCTGATAGCCCTATGTGATATTGTTGTGCGTTACTTTTTGTTTCTTATACAGCGTATTTGAAATCAAGACCGATTGCTTTTTACGATAATTAAAACATTATCGTTTCAACAAGTTCTGTTGCGAATGAGGTCATTGAAAATGTTAATATTTCTACTGATAACAATTCCGAAATTCAGTGGAGAACGGTGAGAGTTTGTTTAAGTTTCTAAAAAATAATAAAGTTAAGAAACGCTTTCTAATTAAAATAAATGAATGAATGAAAGTGCGAACTGAATAACTGAAATAAAAATCGAAAATAAATGAAAAACATTAAAATACATCATGTTGTTTTGATATGGATTGAATTCTTTCGCGTAGCGATTGTTGAAAAGGAGTATCCTATGTATCATATCGACGCTTGACGCTTGTTGGCGGTATTATTAGCGAAATCAAGATTTGAGAAACACAAAGCAAATATTTTTTTTTGCAGCTTTCTTATTAAAATCAACTGCACTAAAATAATCGAAAATCTCCTCAAACATACAAATCTTTAAATGCTTGGTTCGACACCTCAACAAAGCTGCAGGAATAATTTCAATTTAGTAATTTGATTTCTGCCGAATTAGGTACTAGGTGGTGATTAATGGTTGGTTGTCGTTTTTGAATTTGTTAACTATGGCAAGTTTTTGTAATAGCCTCGAAAACCGAAATTGAAATTATCAACATACATATCTGTACGTTTTGAGATCTTTAGAGTATATTTAAAGTACTTTTGGAAAGAAGTATGCATGTATGTGGGTATGTATGTATGTACGTACGTACGTTCGATGACAGTTATTTCTACGAACAGAACTCACATACACAAAATCGTATCGTTTTTGTTAGGATATCAATCGAAGCATCTTTTCAGCTTTAAGAGCTGATTACTTTTTGGGAAATTTCGTTTCGGTGTTTTTTTTTTGTTTTGATCCCTCCAAGGTAATTTCTGTCACGCACTATACTCGCGAACCAAACATAGGATTTGGAACGCTGAGGTGTCAATCGACGCGTAATAACATTTTTATCATTGTCACATTAAAAAAATGTTGAAGCCGTTTTTTAATTTAATAAACAAAAAAGGCACAAGAATTTTAAAAAAAATTAATCTGAATCGCACAATAAAGTAATCAATTTTTCTTAAAATTTATAATTTCTTGATCACAAAAAAACCAAATTTAAAATAAAAAAATCATTTAAAGTCACTATATAAAAAGGTTTCGTTTGAATAATATTACCTGATGCCTCTTTTTCTAAAGACATCGTTATTATGTCCAACAAAGCTTAGCAGTATTTGCATAATTTAAGCAGACTTTTAGTAATTTTCACAGTGCCATTTTTTATTTTAATGAAAAAACTGCTCCAAATTTGAATTCCAAATTAATTTGAATTTGTGGTAATCGACGCTTTGAATGGTTCAATGTTTTACAGAGGAAGAATTCTTATTGAACAAAAAACCACATTTTTTATGATTGCTGAACATATTCATACAGAAACAATACACGATTCAAATTTTTAATAGAAAAAGTTGATAGATATAATATCACCTAATTTCACTAACTCGAATGACATGGTTTCTAAAAAAGTGGCCTCTATCTAATTTAATCTTCTACCAATCATTGCTTTTTCAAAACAGGTGCTTTAAGTTCTCATCAAATGAAACTTCTTAGTGGTTTTTATTACTTTCCAAAAACATTCATACATTTATACGACTGATCCGCGTAAAGATTTAATCAACCTTGTTTGGGATTTCCGAATGAATTGTGAGTATTTGATAACTGTAGGACAATTTTTGAATTTTTATGCGGATCAATCGGCGGGGAGGCAGGTTCAAAAGCATTTTTGCACAACTGTTTATTTCCATATTGACGCTTGAAATACAAAAGGGTGCTAGCAAAAATGGTGACAAAATTTAAATTGTAGTTAGTATTGTTAGAGAATGCAGTTTTGTTTACGCTGATTGGACTTGATTTTGCCATTTGGCCGTTTTGGATAGTTGATCTTGGAACCACAGTGTATATAATATACAGTGGGAAAACTCTAGGTCCGGAAACGAAACTTTCAAACTTTATTTAAGAAAGCATGAAGAGAAATTTACGAGAGATCACAGCGAAACAACTATGTATAGGAAATATACGTGTTGAGCAGAGTAGAACACATGCTCACTTAAAGCTTCAGTCATTCTGAGGAACGACCGTGGCTTTGAAAATTGATAGTACACTTTTTACTCTTACAATTAGTTAAACGATTATTTATTTATTTATTTATTTATTTCATCTTACAGACGAGAACTCCAATTACAAGACAAAAAAAGAAAAGAAAACAGATGAACGTTAATTTAATAAAATGCGTTTTAAATGTAGCTTAAAAGTAAAAAGTGAGTGAGGAAACGGACCAAGTTCAAATTATTATGATAACGGGGGAGCCGCAACATAGGTGAATGGTAAAAAGTTTCTGTCCTCGCATATGGAACTGCAAATGTGTTAGCAGATCTGGCGGGTCGTTCTGAAATACGATAACTTACGCAGTCTCGCAGGTTAGAATTTAAATGACGGTGGTGAAGCCGAAACAGAAAACATTCATCTAAGAGGAGTCTACGAGAATTCAAAGTGGGAAGTTGAAGCATGGAAAGTCGCTCAGTATAAGGTATATAAGCAAAATTAAATTTAATCATAAGAAAACGAGTGAATTTGTGCTGTACGGATTCAAGGAGAGAGTCTAAATTATGGAGACCATACTTGCGAACAATATTCGAGGATGGGTCTAACGAGACTAGTATGTATCTTAGCTGAGGAGGAAATGTCAGTAAACAAATGGGAGTTTCTTAATACGAACCCGGAGACACGAGAAGCGCGAGCGGAG
This sequence comes from Oxycera nigricornis, assembly GCA_963942545.1. Taxonomy (NCBI): domain Eukaryota; kingdom Metazoa; phylum Arthropoda; class Insecta; order Diptera; family Stratiomyidae; genus Oxycera; species Oxycera nigricornis. The sequence goes on from OZ012661.1 coordinate 26,971,072, forward strand.
ATTGCCGCAATGTGAAGCTCAAATTTAAGTCTCGGGTCGAAAATCACTCCCAGGTCTTTAATTTGACAAACAGCCACGAGTGGAAGATCATGTACCATATAAATATGATCAATTGGACAGGGTTTTAAGGTAAAGGACATTTTGTGACATTTCTGGACATTGAGAAAGAGAAAATTAGTATGACTCAAAGAATCGACTGCGTCCAGATCCATCTGGAGAGCAATACAATCTTCTTCTGAGCGGACAACTCTGAAAATTTTTAAGTCATCAGCATACAGAAGACACTGAGATGCTAGGACAGAGGGGAGATCATTAATGTATAGGAGGAAGAGAAGAGGGCCAAGGATAGATCCCTGAGGGACACCGGTGGTTGGAAAGGAGAGAGAGGAAAGTGCACCAGATATACTAACACGGCATGAACGAAAACTAATGTATGACTCAAGCCAAGAGAGTACTGGACCAAATAGACCAAATTGTTCTAATTTTTGAAGTAGAACATTGTGGTTGACTGTATCAAATGCCTTACTGAAGTCAGTGTAGACTATGCCCACTTGGAGACGATTGTCGAGAGCTTTTGCGACAGTATGGATAAGTTCAAGAAGGTTTGTGCTAGTTTATCGGCCTGGAAGAAACCCATGTTGAAACGGGGATAATCTACAAGAAAGAGCTTGGTAGATTAGTTTAGTCTATGAACTATGCCCGGAACTTCCATGGATGCTGCATGGTCAATCCATCGTTGTTAGTTGTACATTTTAAACTGAAGAGTTTAATAATCATTTCGAATTAAACAGTCAATCTTGAAACAAAACATTAATATGCAGGAAATAATCGCTGTTAAATTATATATTTAAATACAAAATATTACAAAAGATGGGAAATAAATAACTGAAATCTCACAAACGATTAATAAAATGAACTCAAAAATTTGACAAATGATCCTTACGCATATAATCGTCGCTCCTTTATTCATTAAACATATTGAGTTTTTTTTAAATGAAAATATTTTAAATTTTTATTTGATGTGAACTCAAAACGTCTGAATTCGATAAGCAATGATTGATAGAGGTGCAAATTAGATTTTACATTTCCTTTGAAAAGTTGATAATTTTTTTTGTAGTTTTTCTTTATTAAATAAAATAATGTCTGCTCTGAATTTATTGTGAATTCTAACAAATCATAAAAATGATGATATGTATCGATCGACACCACAACCATGTCAATAGATTAAATGGAATTAGTTTATATTATCCCTATCAATCATTATTCATTATAAATATGATAACTGATGGTTGATTGATTTGTATGATTTTTTTTGTAATATTGAAAAGTGTTATTTATGTTTAAGTAGAAATGTTTTAAAAAAATTGTCCTTTCTAAGCGTTGATTGCCACAAATACAAATTGTTTTTAAAATTATACATAGTTTTTCATTAAAATATAGAAGCCGGTGTGCAGAATTATTTCAAATCCGCTCAAATTACCCAAGCATTAAAATCACAAATGGCATTTTACTTTTATATTATTCCTTTTCGAATCATGAAAAATTACTGATTGTTTACAATAACTTTTAAGATTATTTCGATTGACACTTCAACGAAGTCGATAAAACTTTTTACGCATGAGTTTTGGTCGTAGAAAAAACTGTCCGCGAACGTACGTACCTACATATACACACACATGCATACAGTTTTTTTCAAAGATATTTGAAATATACTCTAAAGATTCGTTTTTCGGAACAAGTACAAGAATTTCCCATATACTGAGAAGTTAAAAATAAATTTGTCCCCATCAAATTTGCAATTGTGACACGTAACGCTTTGGAAGGCCAAATTTTTTCTGAACAAAAATTCATCATTGCAAAACATATTCATATAGAAACAGTTTACAATTGAGGCACAGTTTTACAAAAGGTTACTGTTCCAAAAAGCTGAATTTTCGGGAATAAAAAAAAACAATTATACTCTTGGCATTTTCATTTTTGAAAAATTGAATTGTTGCTAAATTATCTAGAATGTAGCGAGATTGTATTTATCTATCAACATGATTCAATTACCTGTTCCATCAGATGGGAAGTTAACTATGAAATTGGGGAGGTTTCGCAAAACGGTATACATCCGATTTCTATACCGTTTTGCAAAACCGTTTCCACCCTAGCCCAAGAGATGGGTTTTCTATTGATGCTATTTGATTTAATTCAATTTAAATCTCACTGTTATGTGATCTTGTTGACACATTCGTATCAATTTTATTTATAGGAAAATGATATAAAATATGTAACATTTTGAAAAAACTATAGAAGTAGTACCGTTTTGAAAAAACTTCAAGCTTTTAAATCGGGGTTCGTCCCGTTTCGACAAACCGGAACGTGACCATTTGATTCTATGTGAAATTTTACATTAAAATTGATATCAAACTCCATTTTTTTCGATTTTGGCGCTTATACCCTTTTGCAAAACTGCGCCACAATTAATACTTATTTGTAAAGAATTGCATTTTTCTTATGATGCTGTTGGGGTATATTATTTTTATGATTTAGTACAATTTTTCAGAAATTCAGCTCAGTTGTTTTATATTTTGCAAAGAAACAAGTGAGAACAATTACTTTTTAGAATGAAATTTCAATCTACTGTACACTTTTGGTAACCAGCTTTACAAAATCTAATTTTTTAAAGACAAAGCCAGTAAAAATGTTCAAAAAAAACCAATAAACAATAAATATGTAAAAAAATATGTCAAATGTTTGGTGTTCATTAATTGGTTGGTCAGATTTCAGTTACTTCTTCCTCTATCCTAAGTAAGTATGTTTAGCGTACAATCAGTTATCGAATTTTTACAATATATTACATATTGTTTTAAGATCCATTTCAAAATAAATAAATGATTATTAGTGTTCGAAGATTAAATGGTGTATTAGTATAAATAAAATGGTAACCAACACTTTTTAAAATTGTATGCTTTAAAATGCATTAATAAATTCAAAAATTGTTGCTTTTAGTAATTATTTAGTTTAGTTTTTACGGGTTCGTAAAATTCCAATTACTTCTTCCCCCATATTATGTAATATTTTCTATGTTTTAAATACAGTTCAACCGAGATTATTTACAGAATATTCAATGTTTTTAAAGATCAACTACAAAATAAGAAATAATTATTAGTCTCATTGATGTAAAATGATGAAATAACATGGATTCAATGTCTATGTTAATTTTTAAACGCAACTATTCAAAATGGCCATCACGCGACAAAATCTCTGTCGGGGTAAAAATAAAAACTGCATCCAATAACCATGAAATTTCAATTTCGCTAACATTTTTGCTGGTGCACTGTTGTTTTTCAAGCGTCGATATGATAAAAACCAGTTGTGTAAAAAAGCTCCAATTAGTCCATGTCCATTCAGTCCGATTCTCCACCCACCAAAAAGCTTGCGTAATCAATGGACGCTCGACAAAAGGATGATAAGTATAATATTAACTCATTCCAATTACTGTAATGAGTGCTTGTCATTATTATTATTTGGAGTATTTTTTCATTATCATTATTATGATATTTATGTAGATTTTACAGGAAAATTATTTATGTGAATCTTAAGGGTTGCATCTTGCGGCTTGATTTGTTATTGCATTCCCACAAAATACTTCTAAAAGCAAAAACACACTCAATTAACATCTTTGAGCTTTGAAATCAAAAGAATTCTTTTTTTAGACGATAATGATAAAAGACTAGTTTCACATTAGTATGTATTAAGAAGTTTCCACAAGAAAATATCTAGATGATTGCAATAAGAAAGATTGGTTAAATACAAGAGTGGTTTGGATTAAGATTAAATTTAAATCTTCAGGAAAGAAATTAGTACAAAAGTATCTCATAATACGGATTGGCTTTCTAAATTTAAATACATTAATATTTTTTTCATCTTGACTTCCCACTTTACTATCATTCAAAAAAATATTAAACAATCACTTACGGAAAAATCAATCGAAATTCTTTATCATTGCAACCATTCTGTATTAATGAATTGAAATGAAACGATCAAATCGTTCAGCATTTGGGACTAATCAACATTTTTCTTTTTAGGATTTTTCCAAACGAATCCTTAAGGGATATGCTCCTTGGCAAATGGTTCGATTATCGCTTTTGTTACTTTCAAGATTGAAATCTCCATTGCAGGACGTGATTAATTTTTCATGCTTCACTAGCAATTTATTCGGGCGGAAAAAAGAAAATGTTTAAGAATTTATCAGGCAAATCGTCCTGTCATTACGGCTGAGCTGAACAGATTCTTCGATAACAATGCTGAGCATGCCCGACATGAATCGATAATTTTTGGTTGATAGCAATCGGCCTTTTCTTTTTTTCTGTGTTGAAAGGCAAATTGTTTGTCGGACTAATTAATTGAAATGTTGAAATGAAAATAATAATAGGCACTATTTTCACTGTTACCATGAATTAAAATACCTACAAAAACTTTGCGGTTGAGCTCAGGAAAGATTATCGGGAAAGATAATTGAAAAGTTGTTTTTTTAAAATATTTTTGATACAATTATTTTTTAAATTTCTGACAGTTTTCTATCCACCGTGAAGTAATTAAAATGCATCGTTGAAAACACCCTGGGTTTTGAGTCAAAAAACCCGGTAATAATTCGTCAAAAATTTGAATTTTTTTCAACTGGTATGATTTTCCAAATGTCTACAAAGATAATAATTTGCCGGTGCGATGTATGCGTTTGGCGGATAAGTAGATGGCACAATTTCCCGATTGGACTCCTGTAGCTTTAAAAAAATCAAAGAAACATGTAGCCTTATGAAAATTGATTCTCTTTCTGTGCGTGAAACTAACTTCTACTTTCAAATTGTAACTGCCTCCAATTATCTCGGCTCAGCGACCGCGTCTTCCAGTTCTCTATTCCTTAAAGTGCTCTATTTTCCGCCTTAAAGTTGGCTTCTCATTGTTTTATCGGTTTGTTTGGTGATCGGTTTCCCTGGGCTGCACCCTTCAGGACCCGTCTAGCTTTCCGTGCTTCGTCCATACGTTCCACTGGAGCTTGTGGAGTTTCACGGAAACTTGTGGGTCATCGTGTATGTTGTGTAATTCATGGTTGTATCGTATTCTCCACTCAGTTCTCTCCAGCATTGACCCGAATGGATTTTCCTTTCGAAGATGTCAAGGATATTTCAGGACTTAGGACAGGTCCTAATGTCAGTTTATTTTAGCTATGCAGTTTGTCTGATTTGAAAATTGAAAAGAGAAGAAATGGACCCAATATCACATTTTACAAGAAAGATAGCAGCAGGAGAGGAACGAATTCGAAATAGATATTTTCATTGAACAGAAATCTCAAACAATCTGGAGCTACATTCGTTTTTCCAAAACGTACTGAACAAAGTTAATTGAAAACAATATTCAGTATCCTCAATTCAGAAAGACAAAATGGATCCCGACTTTATGGGGAAAACTTTCTGCAGTCAATAATCTACACAATTAGTGTTCCTTTTTTGATTGTTAGATAAAGATGTTAAAAAAATTCGACAATCACATTCAAAAGAATTTTACCTTGCTTATCAACTGACAAAGATTCCCACATGTTCCAACGAATCTATGCAAAATGAAAATTGTTGGATTCTCAAAAACTTAATTGAAAATAACCTCGCATTCAATTCTATTTAAATTTTCCACTTTGTCTTCGCAGTTCAAAACAATTTCTCGTCATTAGCATTTAGATGACTGTGCCGTGATCCCTTCTGGCAGCCAGGTTCTTTAAAACATCAAATGATTCTCATTAGGAAATCAGCGAAAATCATTTCTCTGTTTGCAAGGACACCAAGCTATGTGTACATAAATACACGCAAATGCTTTACAATTAGAGATTCTATAGTACTTTTCCCGGACAAATTACTTTAGTAGCGTCACATTTAAATGTTGATCTTAATTAAGGGTTCAACTTCATAGTTCTGTATTCAAGCGAGTGTTATATGAGACTTATTTGATATTTCGAAGATTATATTTTTTTCTAGGATCTGACGGTGTAATCAAACCTTATTCACATCAATGATTTTGTGCTCAGGGCTATAATAGATTGCAATATTTGCAAGCAAAAGTATGCATCTCATTCAAGGATTACATGTTGCAGTTCCCTATCGATGAACATTATATTACGTGAGCTGCTGGCTTACTTTCTGGAAAAACTGACTTTATGGAGCCAAATAATTCTAAAACATAAATAAATTTGCGCTGTATTAGGCGCAATTAAATCTTTTTATCACACAAACGACGCCATCTCATGACGTTTTCTCGTTTCAAGTCTAGATTCATCATATGCTAAGGTCCACCTTATTACCTTCTGATAATCTTTCAATGTGGAGGAAGATCTACATTCCAACTATGTCGAAATTATTCATAAATTGCCCGAGTCATGATAAGGATTTGAACTGCCAGATGTTGATTAAATTCGCAAAATTCTGGAACTCGTAATAGACCACGGCGGATCTGTTTTTAGTTGGCTGTTGAGAGGGAGCGCACTAATTTTTGCAGAAAAAAATGTGGAATAACTCGTATAACAATAATTGACTTATCCTCCATCTCAAAAGAGTGGGGAACATTAATAAACATATCGAAATGTGTAAAAGTTATAAAAAAATCGATTTATTCCTAGTTTTCTCAATTCTAACTTTAAAAAAATTCTTTTTAGAGCTAAGTTGTGAGTAAATAAGAGTTGCGTTATTGAATTTTCTTGAAAAAATGCCTTTCTTATTTAATTTTGTTTACCACTTCGAATGCATTTACACACCTTGCTTAGAAGTTTTTTATATAATATAATGAAGCAGAACACAAATTTTCATCAAAATGAAGTTATTAGATTTTGCATAATAATTTTGCGATCTAAATTTATTTAAAAGAATTCAAAGTTTCTGAAATGTTGCAAGTCAGAAAGTAAAGCATATAAAAGTTTGAAAATTTTCCAAGTAAAAATGCATTTTGTAAAATTAAAATCGGATTATTAAGGCGGTCTCAGATTTTTTTTAAAATTATAAACAATTTTTACTCATAAACAAATTGAATATCTCGGCAACTATTAATTTAAATTAAATTAAAAAAAAATCGTCCTCATTACTTATCTTCTAAAACCTGTAGAGTTTACTCTTCTTCTTCTCACACTAGCGATATCTCAGACATTCTAACAATTATTTTTTTGTTTTTTTTTTTTTGATTGTTTGGTTTGGCTTGCTTGTTTGACTTCTCTAATAAATTTATGGAACCATGTTTCCATTCATTATCCTGCAGAAAGACCTAAACTCCTGGAAAATGGTTAGCCCTCAGCCTACTGCTCCACCATGTATACTCAAATGGATGTGGTATGCGGACATGTTTCGAATTTTTATGATCTCATTAAAATGGAATTGCGCCCAGAGTGGGAAGACACCGCGGAAAGAGTCGAGGCATCAGATTACCTGTTGTGATTCATGCCAAGGAACTTGTTAACAAAATCTTCGATTACGAGACAAGAAGCTAGCGATGGGGAGGCGACTCAAGATGGACGACGTCACCTTAATTAGATATTCCTTGTGCATAGATAAAATAAGTTTCCTCTCTATCTTTCTGTGTTCCGAGTTCTGGTTTGCTTGGTGATGGTGGCAGAGTCAATAATGGATTTGTTTTGTGCTTAATGGAGTTTCAGTGGTCATGTCACAAAGTTTGGTTGCTTTCTTAATCCGGTTCACTTAATGAGAGTTGAAGTAGTAAGTGAAACTCAAATGATTAGAAATGTGAAGGGGCTTAGTAGTCTTTTGTTTCTGTAGCTCGCTGTGGCTGCTTTCTCATTTTCCAGTGCAAAAAATTGTAAAATTAGGAGTTGTGCCCAATGCAAGTAATTATTGTACTTCAAGTAGACGCAACAAATTGTTATCAATGAGAGTCCTCACTACATCTAAATTAGTGAAATGCTTTAAATTTTCCTGCTTATTCGTTTCAGAAAATATTTAATTAACCAAGATAGCTTCAGTCGTCAGAAAATCAACAAATTTGTTTAACAGTGCTACTTTTTTAGCAATCATTTTAAATTTCATAATTTTGAACCTTCCACTTAAGAGCCTTTGAAGCCGTTTTACTATTTAACTGAAAATGTACAGTAGTAACTCAACTAGTAGCGGTTGTAGCCCAATTCCTTAGGAGTATTAAGTAGGTTTAAGTATCATAATACCATTTTTGTTATCACTACAGACACAATTCTTTTGTGGTTAATTATGTACCCAGGAAGCACAACGTGGACGTGAGAGTAGGATAATCCAAAGAAGTCAACTTTCTTAGCAGTGTATCTATTTTACATTGTTAATTTCATCCATGCTATTTACGTATGAGTAAGCTGTGCGAATACTAATAGTGTGGTCATCGCTGGCTCAATTTCTCGCAAACGAGCTCGAGATTCGTTTTCTATAGTATTCACCGTTGCTTAAAATAGTCCAGTCAAACTAATTAATTAGTTTCGCAAAAAATTTTGCACTCGTAAAACCAAAAAGTTGGTCTTGCAAAAGATTATTGTTTACCGTCACATTGGGTTATATTTTTAACTTCCCAGTATATAGGAAGTTCTTGTAATCGCCTCGAAAATCGAAATTGAAATTTTCAACATTTCTTTACGTTTTAAGGTCTATAGAGTATATATAAAGTGTTTTTAGAAAGGGAAATATGTGTGTGTGTGTGTACGTACGTCTTTACGTTCGTGGACAGTTTTTTCTATGAGCATAACTCACGTAAACAAAGTCGTATCGACTTTGTTGAGGTGTCAATCGAAGCGTCTTTGCAATCTTAAGAGCTGATTGGTTTTTGGGACACTTCGATCGGGGGAGGGGGGAGTTTGGTGTTTTGCGCCTTTGAAGGTCATTTTTATCATGCGTTATATCTCGCGAACCAAGCATACGATTTGCATGATTAAGGTGTCAATCGACGCGTATTATATTATTTATATTTTCGTGAATCTCTCGAATTTTTAAAAAATCGTTGCAGCCGTTTTTTAATTAAAGATAAAAGTGGAAAAAATTAGGTTTTTTTTCATAAACAATAAATTTTTAACCTGATTTACGGAATACAGTAATCAATTTTTATAAAATTTATATACTTTAGGCAATGCTTGAAAAAACATCATCAAAACTTTTTCTGATGATAACCAGGAACATTAAATTAAAAATTTAAAATCATTAACAGTCATCATGATCTTCAAGGTCATTTCTTCCATTCACTATATATCATGAACCATACATAATATTTGCATCATTAAGGTGTCAATCGACGTGTTTTAAATTTTTTTTTAATTATATTAACATTATAAAAATCCTTTTCAGCGGTTTTTTTTAATTTAATAGAAGAAAATGCGAAAACTTAGGGTTTTTTCAAAAAAAAAACATTTTTTTAACCTGATTTGCACAACACAGTAATAAATGTTTATAAAATTTATTCATTCCTATCAGTTTTTGAAGAGAAACCAGTAAAACTTTTTCCATGATTCTGAAAAAAAAAAATTCGATTAAAAATAGAAAATCATTCAAAGTTACCATATGAAAAGGGTTCTTCCGAATGATATTACCTTATATCTTTTATTCTAAAGACTTTGTTGTAAAGTTAATCAAAGTTTTAAAATATTTGGATAATTTGAGCAGATTTTTAATAGTTTTGGCAGTCTTTTAGTTAAAAAAGCGGCTTAAATTTTGAAAACCATCAAAATTTGAACCAAATTTGCATTTGTGGTAATCAATCATCATCACCCATCCACCAAAAGCCTTACGTAATCAATGGATGCTACCTAAGATGATATGATTAATATTAACTCATTCCTGTTACTGCTATGAATACCTCTCATTATTATTATTGAAAGTAGTACTATTTTCAAAATTATTATTGTGTTTAATACTTTTAATGTTTATCTAGATATTACTGGGAAGTTGACCATGTGGACCTCAAGGGTCGCAATTCGCAGCTTGTTTTCTCATATTTTACAAAAGCCATTGAACCTGCGAAAAGAGGTACGTAACGTTTTTGTTTAAAACTAAACCGCCTGTTTTTTTTACTGAATGTTTTTCATAGTAAAGTTTACAGATTTTGCATTAGAAGATCTCAAAATATTTTAAAGCTGATTTTTTCATTGTACTTCAAAGACATTAAAAACATTACGTTAAAGTTATAGATCGTTAAATTAGCCACCAAACTGATTTAGAATTGTTTACTGTATGTATGTTTCGTTTTACAGCTTGTCAAATAATGCCAATTGACTCACGTTACTGGTTTTTGTTATAGGTGCAACGAAAAACTATCTAAAAATTTTTTTTAAAACTTCCTTGCCTATAAACTTTTCAAAGAAAACGTCAATTAAAAAAGATAACAATTTATTTTTGAAAAAGCACTACCAAATGTCCACATTCGTACATTAATACAGCTTTTTTCGGTGTATTTTGCTGGGTGTGATAATTGGAAGGACTAAAAGGTGCACTTTGTTGGCTGTTTGATCTCGACCTTTTACATGGTATAATAAGGTAGTAGATAAGTCGACATTTTCAATGTTATAATCGTCCATAGTCATACTCCCTCTCATCGGCGTCTTCTTTCTTTGATATTTTTCTAAATTCACTAACTCAAAATTTATGAAAACTTCCTAAAAGCGACATGAGATTGATGTCATCAGGACTTGAATAGCAGCGTTTCCATGTAATTTCCATATCGAGATTTTGCTCATGACGCACCTACTCGAAGGGCAACTTGAAGAGCATGAGGGCGAGACCTCCACTCGACCCCGAGACAGTTTTGAAACTCTGAGTGAATTCGTCTTGGACTAATCTTGCAGATATTTCGATCTATGCTATCGTATGCTTCCTGGAGGTCTTTGAAGTTTTGGGGCTCCTGTTGTGCTCCCAGCACTTTTCTAGTATGTACTTGTTTTATCGAGAATATCCAGTCTGTTGTAAATTGGCCAGATATAAACAAACTTTGTAAAGTTGCCAATTGTTTTATTTATTTATTAATTCATTGGGGTTTTATATTAAATACTAGCATAGTCAAATTGCAATGAAGTACATAACATAAAAAAGTACTAGTTAAGTAAAATGAAGTTTAAATTCTGTTTAAAAAGATAGTCTGAATGAGCAAACCGACAAAGTTGCAGAATATTGTGATTTCGAGGGAACTGCAACATCGAGGAATGGTCGTAGTATGTGTCAGTCCTACCAAGTGAAAAGTTACATTTGTAGTCGAATTTAGCAAAGTGTTCTGAAATAAAATAATCTAACCAGTCCGAAAGATTGAAGTTTAATTGCCGGTGAAGCTGAAATAGAAAAACATCATGTAAAAAGTTAAAGTATGAAAAGGCAATTAGCAATTTTAAATTTAAACATAAGGAGACGAATGAATTTGGGCTGAACAGATACAATCATAGAGTCTAAGTATTGAAAGTGTGATGACCATGCTTGCGAGCAATATTTATGGATAGATCTAAAGAGGCTCGTGACGGAGGATGTGATGTCGGTAGACATTCGTGACACGAAAGGAACGTGCAGATATTGCCAAAATGAGAGGCTAAAATATCAAATCGACAATCACTCAGATCTTCAATTTGTAAACCAGGTACAAGTCAAATATCGTGTATTGTGTAAACATGAGCAATTGAACCGGAATTTAAAGAAAAGGACATTTTGTAAAAAATTTCAAGGAGAAAAAATTAGATCGATTCTAGGAATCAACCAGATCCATTTGGAGAGCAAAACAATCCTCTTTTGAGCAAATAACTCGATATTTTTTTAGTTTTTAGCATACACAAGAAATTGAGATGAAACGATAGACTTACTGACGTACTGATGATACTCAAACCAGAAGGGCAATGGATCAATCAGTCCAAAGTCAGCTAGCTTCTGAAATACAATATAACCGTTGACAATGCTTCACTGAAGTCTGTGTACACTACGTCAATAAGGAACGATCGTAAAGAATCTTTGCGATAGTACGGGCAAGTTCAAGGAGATTCATGTTGACGGTATGGACGGTATGGTGAAATAGGGACAGCCTGCAATAAAGAGCTTCGTATATTTTATTGTTGACAATTCTTTCAAGGAGTTTGAAAAGAAGGTAACGAAAATTGAAAGTATTGGAAGTAGAACTAACTTCCAAAAATAAGAAAAGATACCAGAGAATAAACTAGCGTTAAAAATATAAGAAAGTAGAAGGCATAAGGCAGATGAGGATAAGGATTTGATGAACATATTAGGAAGCCTGTCCGCCCCAGAGTCTGCGTTGAAATCATAAAATCAATCAATGTTAAGATTTTAGTTGGGTTTGTGAAAATAAACTCAGGAATAAGTGGGAAGTGAAAAGGAAAATTGATTGTATTGTGGAAAGTGCAGGCAGCATAAACTGAGGAAAAATATTCAGGAAAAATTTCGCGGTTTTTTCCTGACGTCAAACCTTGTTAACCCGCCCAATAAACAGTTTTGAGCGAAGATTTAAAGGAATTGTTATAGAACGAAAACGAGTTTGTTTTCCTAAAATGCAGCTAAAGATCGATATTAGCGATGCAGATTCGCAAAGCTCATTTAATTTCCAGTTTCACTGAAGCACGTTGAAAGGGTAGTATAGGTTTCAAAGCTTCTATTAGACTTAAATTGTCGATAAGCTTGGGCTTTCAACTTCAAGATAGCTAAGACATTACAAGTCCGCGAGAGAGAAGCAGTAACCTTCGAACGGCTATGGTAGGGAGTACAGCAGAAGATAAAGTCTTAAAGAAAATAGTAGAATTCATAGGGAAAATCTTCACTACCAAGACTATCGAAAAAAGTATTCACGTCCACTTAATTGAGTTCCTCCTACAAAGCAAAGTAGTTCGTTACACTATTCACTATGCAAGCAGGAATGGAAATAAGATATTGTGCTTCTTAATAACGGGAAACGGCGAAAAAAAAATCGGCAACGTATTTGCCCGTAAAAATTGGCACCACGCAACGATGCTCACAAAATCAAGTGAAGATGAATGCAACCATGATAAAAGCAAAATAAACAAGCCGCGAGGTGCGACCCTTTAGGTCCACACGGTCAACTTCCCAGTAATATCTACATAAACATCAACAACATTACAACAATGAGAGGTATTCAAAGCAGTAACAGGAATGAGTTAATATGAATCATATCGTCTACGGGAGGGTCCATTGATTACGTAAGGTTTTTGGTCGATGAATATTCACGCGGATCAATTGGTGGGGGCCTTATTGATCTTAAAAATTTTTGTTGGTTTTCAAAATTTAAGCAGTTTTTTTTAATTAAAAGACTATAAAAACTATTAAAAAGCTGCTCAAGTATGCAAATATTTTAAAATTTTGATTGAATTTACAACATTTTTTTTAAAATAAAGGATATAAAGTAATAGCATTCGTATGAACCCTCTTTACATGGTAACTTTGAATGATTTTTTTAATTTTAATTCAGTTTTTTTCATAATCATGGAACAAAATTTTGACGGTGTCTCTTCAAAAACTAATGAAAATGTATAAATTTTATAAACTGTGCGGTGCAAATCAGGTTAAAAAATATTTTTTATAAAAAAAAACCATAATTTTTCGCATTTTCTTCTATTAAATTAAAAAAACGGCTGAAACGAATTTTTATATTGTTGAAAACTTCACAAAGATGTTAATACACGTCAACTGACACCTTAATGATCCAAATATTATATCTGGTTCGTGAGATATAGTGAATGATAAAAATGACCTTGAAAATCTTGATGAGTTTTAATGATTTTTTATTTTTAATTTACTTTTCACGTAATCATGGGGAAAAGTTTTGAAAGTGTTTTTACAAACATTGTTTGCAATAAATAAATTTTATAAAGATTGATTACTATTTTTCGCCAATCAGCTTAAAAATTTATTGTTTATGAAAAAAACCTAAGTTTTTGCAATTTTTTTTCTTAAATTAAAAAAAAACGGCTCCAAAGATTTTTTTAAAATTGCGACGGTTTTACAAAAACATTAATACGCGTACAATGACACCTAAACGATGCAAATCCTATGTTTGATTCGCGAGATATAACGCATGACAGAAATGACCTTGAAGAGCGTGATGACTGTTAATAAAAAATAAAAAAATCTATTTTTTATTTGACTTTTTTTGTGATCATGAGTAAAAATTTTGATGACATTACCAATACAACTGTTTGGAGTATACAAATTATATAAACTTTGATTACTAGGACTTGACAATAAGGTTAAAAATTTATTGTTTTTGAAAAAAAACAACAATTTTTTGCACTTTTTTTTAAAAAATTAAAAAACACCTCCAACGAATTTTTTTAAAACTTGATAAAATCACATAAATGTTAATACGCGTCGATTGACACCTTGATCAAGTAAATCGTATGTTTGGTTCGCGAGATATAACGCATGACAGAAATGACCTTCCAACGGGCAAAACAGCAAACCCCCCCCGAACGAAGTTTCCCAAAAACTAATCAGCTCTTAAAATTGCAAAGACGCTTCGATTGACACCTTAACGAAGTCGATACGACTTTGTTTACGTGAGTTACGCTCTTTGAAAAAACTGTCCACGAACGCACATACGTACGTACGGACGTACGTACGTACGTACATACACACACACACATACATACTTCTTTCTAAAAACACTTAAAATATACTCTTAAGACCTCAAAACGTAAAGATATGTTGAAAATTTCAATTTCGATTTTCGAGTCGATTACGAGAACTTCCCATATACTGGTAAGTTAATATGATGAGCGGGTGTGAAATTTTTTCCTTTTTTACATGAAAAATAATTGTTTCATGAAGACGAAGTGATGCCACGTGAGCTGTTAATTTCATGATTTAAATTTCATTTTGCATCTCATCCAATGTTTGATACTGAAGTAACTTTCAACCTATGAGAATTTTGGGAACAATATTAACATTTGCATTAAAGAAACATAGTCCGATGTTACTTGACGCCACAATTAAATTATGCTGACAAAATATTTACATATTACTGGACCAAAATAGGATGACACGGCACAGTTAAAAAGACACAATGTGATTTTTTTAAATTTCCTAGCCTAAATAAACTTATAATTTCTGTGTATTTGTAGGAATTTATTTGATCAATTAGTAGCACACAACTTGATCGACTAGTTTTCACTTCAAGTATTGAAAAGTGATGATTACCACTACCCAAGAACCACTTCAAACAATTCCAAAAAATGGCCATAAAGCAGAGTAAAACCAAGGGTGGTGGTTTTTATCTTCACACAAACGATTTCGTTGAAATAGCATAAGTAGAAAAAAATGTGAGCAGCCTTAACCTAATTAGGCTATAAGTTGTCAAGTGCAGATAAAAATATACTTTTCAACTGTTTGGAAGCATAAAATGCCTTGAAATTGTTTATTTGCAAACAGACTGTAGTATCTAGAATTTGTAGTATTTACTACATCAAATCTTTTAAAAAGTCTCTTACACTTCAAAGGGGTTTCATATTCACCCTGCAAAATTATTAATAAATAAATAAAGTTCCCTTTTTACATAGTGGCAAAGTAGTAAGCTTTTCGTAAATCATTCATTTTTTCCGAATTTAAAATTGCTTCTGAATTCATGCACAACGTGAGGAATACGCAAATTTTTGAAAAAAATAGGAAAAAACAAATACATCTGAATAACACCTGAATATAGGAGCCTGGAGTCCTTATGGGCAACGCTTCTTAGTACTTAAACCTAGAGTAACGTCTACTCAACGCAAAGAGCATTTGCCCTAAGGTCTGTGTGTCTGCCAAATAAATCCACAAAAACAGCCGAACCAGGAAAATTGGCCATTAAAACTTTTGCCAGCACTCAAACTTGCGCGCATAGTATTCTCACCTGACCGTGAATCCTTTATTTGCTTCCAGCATAGACGGTTAAAGTGTTGAATCTCGGTGTAATTACAATTAAGTGAATGATGAAGACTACGTGGCTTCATAGGTATTCTACCTGTTTCTTGGTTGGCTGCAAAGAGAATCCTTTCCGCCTCCCTATTTGTCCCCAGACAGTCGATATCGCAGCAATGTGAAACGAAAATGTTTCCGTGAACCATGAAATTGCAATAGCTGGCTCCAATTCAATTTACCCATCGCATAAATTAATTGGATGATAGAATTGCGTCAGGAAAGAGTTCCTGATGAATGCTTCCCTCCATAAATCAATAAAGTCGCCGCTGGTATTTGACTTCACCAGCAACTTTTCTGCTCGAGGCTGAGAGCGCCTCGCTTAGCTAAATGTATAATCATATGTTATTAACCTAAGAAGGAGTCATAAAGTTTCAAGTGATCATTACGGGAAAGATGCGTTTAATTGTTCTTGTGGTCGCAGAAAAAATTGACTAAGGTAAATTTCACTTCTCTATAATCTTTTTGTGGTTGTTGGTAAAACTATAACGTTAAGCTCACGAATGATTTAGTTCATTCATGATTTCTATTTGGATGAATCAGGGGGTTGCAATATTAATGGCTATTATATATTTTTCATAAATGACCGTCACCACTTTTGCTTACGATTAAACTGACGAATGATAATATTTTCTTCGAGAAGCAATACGTACAGGCATTCAATTCAAAGACGCCAATAACGGCAAAATTACTCAAAATTTTGAATCACTCACAAAATTTTGGAGCAGATTAACATCATCATATGGACGAAATTTGCTAGATACCAGTGGCGAGGCGTTCATATAAGCCGATTCCCATCGGCTTCACTTTCCAAATATGTTCCAAAAATGTCTAACACTACAGTTTTCTAAGGGAATGAAGTGTTTATTTACTTGCATGCATCACTGTAAACTTGATTTTAGTGTTTATTGCATCATACTTCATTCTACACATCCTCATAGTTCCATAATAGCCAGCAAAGCGATCAACATCTGTAAGAGTTGCAGCAAAGCTTTCCGAGTCTCGAATTCATCAATAATTTAAGGTGCCGTGGGCATTCAACTCCCGTTTGATGAAATGGCAGCTCGGTTTTCCTCAATAGCATATGGAAACAAATCAAAAAGCCGGTAGCGTTCCCGGCTTGCGAATCAGCTGTGAAAATTGATGCTAGAAAATCATCGAAAATTCCCAATTAGAAATACATACTGTTGCAATAGTCTATATGTCTATACCTTGATTGTTGTAGCAGGAAATTCACGTAAGCTCTACTAGTAAGCTACAGAACGTGAAAAGAGTTTATTGTTAATTGATTGTTTTTGTGAAATTGTAAAAGTGATAAAGTGTTATTTTCAACTTATTGCAGATTTTCTTGTGGGCGATTTTTTTAAATTTTAATATGTCTTTAAATGTAGATTGCTGCCTTTCAGATTTTTTGACGACAGAAGAAACACCATTTTTTAAATAAAGTTTTGATCAGAAACAGAGAGTGATTCAAATGGGGCGATCGAAACCCGAACTCAATATTATTTATAAGCGGAAAGAAGGGTTTTCGAAGCATTTTCATTGCTCTCTTTATAAAAAGTATAGTAGTATTTCTATATAAGCTCATAATATACTGCTTTGTCTGTTAAGGGTCCATTCTCTCTCAAATAGTAAACGGCTTACCCACAGTAATTTTTTACCCCTCGCCACTGCTAGATACAATGTAAAATTCTTAAATTTGCAGCCATCTTTTTGCTACCTGTAAAGTTCTGACAATGTTTACAAGGAATATTTTGAAAAATGGAAATATTTTTTAAGATAAAAGTTTTATGGACCGAAAACTACATTCAAGAACTTCAACAGTAATATAATAAATAAATTTTGTAATTTGATAGTTTTGATTACCAATTGATAATAAATTGCTGCAATTGTTTCCACTGCAAACAACACATCACATTAAGAATAAAGTCCTCTTTTCAACAGCCAGATACCAAGTCACATCCAGTGTTGCTACAGCAGAAGATTATTTAAAAGATCTTGTCCCTTCCTGGGCCATACCAATTGGTAATAAAAGTAGTAATTTTCGTCATGAGTGGGTGAAGCGCTGCTTTTAACGAGTGTAAAAAGTTAACGCGAACAGCGCAAAAAGCACGAATGACGAATTCTATTTTTTGTCACTAAAGCATTAAAACGTAGTAGCGGGAAAGCGAGTCCATGTATCAGTTATGGATTCATGGATTGGATGCACTGGCTGCGCCAACTTCATATGTCACTCGCAGTCAGTGAAACATTTCACGCACTCGAAAACACGAATTGAATTTAACAATCAATATAAAACGCAGTTGTAATATTGCTTCCTGTGAGAGTGAGTATAAACAAAACATGTTCTTTTATTCAAATTCGGTAGACTAAAATCATTAATATTAGTCAATGCAAACATCGAAATTTTTTCATTTGGTAATCATTTTTGCAAGAAATTTGCAATCAAAATTGTGTAGTACCTTACATAAAGAACCCTTTTTTGAGCGGTAAGGGTATGAGCTGACATCTATGCGCTGACGTGCTATGGGGATACGGTGTTGGAAGTGTAAACTCTTCCAATTTCAATGGTGTTCACTCGAAAATTATTTCAGTTTTTCGCCTTCCTCGAACACTTTTTGTGTATTGATAATCCTGTTGCGTTGCTTCCGACCCTGCACACATGGCTCGAGAGAGGTGGTGAGGTGTTTCTAGTATCATATCCGGCGATTTCAAAGCCATGAAATTTATCTCCGTTTACTAAATTGTTTTCCTCGCCAAGCATACACCTGTCACTTCCCTCAAACATTCATGTCGTGTGTTCAGAACGCTCTTGCATTGACTCCACATTTCAAAACAACCTCAAAAAGGGTCTGGTAGTGTTAGTAAAAACTCTTTGGCTTCCCAACAATCATCAATGCCACTCTTTCCATCACTTACTCCGATTCGCTCATTTTGTGTATTTTGGATTCTCTTCAACTGATTCCATCAACAATTCTACCACTAATTCCACCTTTTACAAGGACGGTTTTACTTTAAAAAATAAGTTAATAACTAAGAAGTTCATAAGATTATAATAGGTTTTTAAACTTGCACCGGAAGAGATGTTTCTGTTTTGAATAACTTACCATAGCAAATATAAATCTGATGTAAAAATCATCAAAATCGGATCTGTTCCTGTAGGTTTCGAAATAAAAGCCTTCAAAGACCCTACTTCATTTTCGTACTTTCTGTTTATAGACTTGTAAGCACCAGTAATTAAACTAGGATTGAATTGCGTTCTAACTTTGCTATTTCAAAATAGCAAAAATTTGATATTCTGAAAGCGCACCATTTTCGCTTCGATATATAAATTCAAGAAAGTAAATAGAAAATGCAATATTTCATCAAGAAACTTTCTTCCTAGTTTGCAAAGCTGTTTCTCAAAAAGTGTTTATATCATCTTTGCATAGTAAACTTTTAACATTCAAAGTGGCAAAATCGATTTAATTTTTGTTGTATTGTTGTATCGCTGAAGTCTTTTTTAAATATTATTCTTTTGTTAATTTGGGAACGGGGATTCTAATAGTTTTCAAATATCAGAATCCGTTACGGAAAATCCAAAAAGTTTATAAAGCTTAGAGTGGCGTTAAAAATTGCATAGTGTACGGTTGTGTTTTAAAAGTTGGTTGTTTTAAAAGGTCAGAAAATATTTTCAGGCATGTGAATTTCTATGTAAAAAAAAATTTATGAATCTATAAAAAAGTATTGAAATTAATAACTAAGTTTTGAATAAAATATTTAATACATAGTATTGAGAATCAAATAAAAGTCAGTTCATATGAATCGATTTTTACTTTGATTGTTAAATTTGGAAGCACCAAATACACTAGCTTTTTTATTTTATACGTTCTTGCGTGCAATATCAATATTTACTCGTTAAAACAGGATTATATTATGTATATATTTGTTTTGCAAGCATTCACTCTCGTAATATCTCTCCGTGAATATAAGAAGCAAATGGAAAATAGTTTTAATAATGTTCATGACGCAAACTACTTAATTAACTTCCCAGTATATGGGAAGTTCTTGTAATCGCCTCGAAAATCGAAATTGAAATTTTCAACATTTCTTTACGTTTTGAGGTCTATAGAGTGTATATAAAGTGTTTTTAGAAAGGGAGATGTATGTGTGTGTGTGTGTGTGTGTGTCCGTACGTACGTACGTACGTTCGCGGACACTTTTTTCTACGAGCATAACTCACGTAAACAAAGTCGTATCGACTTCGTTAAATTGTCAATCGAAGCGTCTTTGCAATCTTAAGAGCTGATTAGTTTTTGGGATACTTCGGTCGGGAGGGGGGGGTTGTTGTTTTGCCCCTTTGAAGGTCATTTCTGTCATGCGTTATATCTCGCGAACCAAACATACGATTTGCATGATTAAAGTGTTAATCGACGCGTATTAACATTTTTGTGAATCAGTCAAATTTTGAAAAAAAAATCGTTGTCGCAGTTTTTTAATTTAAGAAAAAAAAGTCCAAAAAATTAGTTTTTTTAATAAACAATAAATTTTTAACCTGATTTACGAAAGACAGTATTCAATTTTTATAAAATTTATACATTCCAAGCAGTGCTTGTGAAAGCATCATCAAAACTTTTCCTCGTGAAAGCAAGAAACATTAAATAACAAGCTGCGAGGTGCGACCCTTGGGGTCCACACTGTCAACTTCCCAGTAATATCTACATAAACATCAACAACATTAAACACAATAATAATTTTGAAAATAATACTACTTTAAGTGATAACAATGTGAGGTATTCATAGCAGTAACAGGAATGAGTTAATATGAATCATATCGTCTACGGGAGGGTCCATTGATTACGTAAGGTTTTTGGTCGATGACGACAGATTGAATATTCACACGGATCAATCGGTTGGGGGCCTTTTTGGTCTTGAAAATTTTGTATATGCAGTCAAAAATAGGTTCAATTGCATGTAAAAAGTATAATGTATTACAAATGATGATGGTTCTTGAAATCTTACGATGACTAAAGAATGAATCTACTAAAAACTACAATTGTTTATTCGATGAAAGCTTTTTAAAGCATATGATCTTGAAAAGTATTGAATACAAAACATTTTACCATTCAAAACGTTGATATCGCAAATGCAAATTTGATTGAAATTTTGTTGGTTTTCAAAATTTAAGCAGTTTTTTTAATTAAAATACTGTAAAAAGTATTAAAAATCCATACCATACCATTTAAAGCGTTGATACAAATTTAAGCATATTTTTTAATTTAAAGACTAAATCTGCTCAAATTATGCAAATATGTTAAAACTTTGATTGAATTTACAACAATTTTTTTAGAACAAAAGATATAAAGTAATATCATTCGTATGAACCCTCTGTACATGGTAACTTTGAATGATTTTTCATTTTTTATTTAGTTTTTTTTCAAAATCATGGAAGAAAATTTTGCTGGTTTCTCTTCAAAAACTGATAAGAATGTATAAATTTTATAAACTGGTATCACTGTGCTGTGCAAATCAAGTTAAAAAAATATTTTTATGAAAAAAAAAACATAATTTTTCGCATTTTCTTCTATTAAATTGAAAAAAAAAACGGCTGAAACGAATTTTTATAATACTAAACCTTCAAAAAGATGTTAATACACGTCAGCTGACACCACAATGATGCAAATATTATATCTTGTTCGTGAGATATAGTGAATGATGAACATGACCTTGAAAATCATAATGACTTTTAATGATTTTTTATTTTTTATTTAATTTTTTACGTAATCATGAGAAAAAAATTTGATGGTGATTTTACAAACATACTTTGGAGTATATAAATTTTATAAACATCGATTAGTTTATTTCGCTAATCAGGTTACAAATTTATTGTTTATGAAAAAAGCCTAATTTTTTGCACTTTTTTTCCTTAAATTAAAAAACGGCTGCAACGTTTTTTTTTAAAATTCGACAGCTTCATTCCAATGTTAATACGCGTCCATCGACATCTTAGTTATGCATGACAGAAACGACCTTGAAGATCATGATGACTGTTAATGATTTGTTATTTTTTATCTGATTTTTTTTGTAATCATGAAAAAAACTTTTGATGGAATTTTTAAACAAATTGTTTGGAGTGTATACATTATATAAACATTGATTACTTGCATTTGACAATAAGGTTAAAAATTTATTGTTTTTGAAAAAAAAAACAATTTTTGCATTTTTTTTTTCAAAAATTAAAAAACGGCTCCAAGAAATTTTCTAAAAACTTGACAGAATTACAAAAATGTCAATACGCGTCGATTAACACCTTGTTAAAGGAAATCGTACTTTGGGCTCGCGAGATATAACGCATGACAGAAATGACTTTCAAACGGGCAAAACAACAAATCCCTCCAACCTAAGTGTCCCAAAAACTAATCAGCTCTTAAAATTGCAAAGACGCTTCGATTGACACCTTAACAAAGTCGATACGACTTTGTTTACGTGAGTTACGCTCGTAGAAAAAAGTGTCCACGAACGTACAGACGTACGTACGTACGTACACACACACACATACATCTCCCTTTCTAAAAACACTTTATATATACTCTATAGACCTCAAAACGTGAAGAAAAGTTGAAAATTTCAATTTCGATTTTCGAGGCGATTACAAGAACTTCCCATATACTGGGAAGTTAAAAAATAAAAAATTATGAACAGTCATCATGATCTTCAAGGTCATTTCTTCCATTCACCTTATCTCACAAACCAGATATAATATTTGCATCATTTAGGTGTTAATCGACGTGTTTTAAAATCTCTTTGATTATTTTAGCATTATAAAGATCCGTTTCAGCGGTTTTTTTAATTTAATAAAACAAAATGCGAAAACTTAGGTTTTTTTCATAAAAAATGTTTTTTTAACCTGATTTGCACAACACAGTAATAAATGTTTATAAAATTTATACATTGTTATCAGTTTTGAAGAGAAACCAGCAAAACTTTTTTCATGATTCTGAAAAATTCAATTAAAAATAAAAAATCATTCAAAGTTACCATATGAAAGGGGTTCTTCCGATTGATATTACCTTATACCTTTTATTCTCAAGACTTTGTTGTAAAGTCAATCAAAGTTTTGAAATGTTTGGATAATTTGAGCAGATTTTTAATAGTTTTTGCAGTCTTTTAATTAAAAAAAGCGGCTTAAATTTTGAAAACCATCAAAATTTCAATCAAATTTGCATTTGTGGTAATCAATCATCATCACCCATCCACCAAAGGCCTTACGTAATCAGTGGATACTCCCTTAGATGATATGATTAATATTAACTCATTCCTGTTACTGCTATGAATACCTTTCATTATTATTATTTAAAGTAGTAGTATTTTCAAAATTATTATTGTGTTTAATATTTTTAATGTTTATCTAGATATTACTGGGAAGTTGACCGTGTGGACCTCAAGGGTCGCACTTCGCGGCTTGTTTTGTATACCTTTCAGTATGTAGAAACATTGTAGTTGAAGTTTTCTGCTCTAGTGTTTCTCATGATTTTCTTTTTCGTATTTCGTGTACAGAGTTCATTTTCGCTTAGACGATACGAGAACTTAATCACATGCAAAGGAAGTTATGGCATGCAGGCGCCAGAAATCCTAGACAAACGATAACCAAGTCTGTTGTATAAGATTTTATCGCACACATGTACGTTCGCATAATTACATAGACGATACCACTTAGAAAATTATGAAACAAACATAAACTAGCCGCCCTTCAGGTTATCACGAATAACTTCTTAGTAATATTTACATAAATATTGAAAATATCAAAATAATAGAACATAATAATAATCAAAACAAAATAATAATAATGATAAGAACTCATTAAAGTAAGCGGAATGAAAAAATGTTTATTGTATCATCTAAGGGTGCCTCCACTTACAACGTATGAATTTTGGCGGAAGGTGAATTTGGCTGAAGCCTTCCGCTAGAACTTGAATTAGATTTTGTCGCCTGGTGACCATTTGTGGTAGTTGCGTGAAAAATTTTCAGTAGTACTATTTCAGCTTTTACGTTAATTTATATTTCACTTTCTAGTTAGCAGTTTTATGGAAAACATATAAAATCTTAAGGAAAACAATAGGGGAAGAAATAACTGAAATTTCTCTTACTCAAAAATTTTACAAATGATTCTTATGTATGACCATTCCCCTATCCATTGTTTCTTATTTTTATGTGATTACTTTTTGGAAGAAGTTCTGATTTCTTTAATAAATGAAAACTCTTTACATCATTGGGTTTTGCAAACCGCTGGTTGGTACAAATGCAAATTAGATAGAAATATTTAAAGGATAACAATGGCTTTTGTGGCAACTTACAAGCTTTAAAAAACCTATTATTTTGTTTCGCAAAAAAACAGACTATAAACTGTATTCCTTAACTCAGGCGAAAACCATTTCCGACGAAAAAAAAATCATCCAGCCATCATTTTTAAAAGCAAATAAAATTGAATTGATTTAAAGTGTTTATTTATTTAAAAATATGAAAAAGAAATTTTGTGTACATCGAACAAATGATTTCACCATAAAAAAATTATAAAACTTTGTTTATTGTAAGCTAACAAAATGGGTTTGTTCTCTGAATACAACTGTTGATACCTAGAAAAAATACATGTTTACGAATAATAGAAAAGTGAATTCATACACACAAACACAAATGTTTCTAGTTTGTTATTCCGGCTTCCATTTATTTATGCATTTCGCGTTCGAAATGTAATATTACGGACCTTAGGTGATGAAATTGTTGTTGTTAGGGGTAATTACGGTTATTTTACAGGGAAAAGAAACAAAACTATGCTAGAGCTTTTTCGCTTAGTTCGTCTGGTAGCACTGATTGATAGCTTAATTTATACATATTATTTCCTGTTTGTTTTTCTTCATTTTTTTTGAAAAGGCGTTAGCGATTTTCTTTTACAAGTATGCTGCTTATTTCCCCTCCTATGCCGATTTGAAAATGATTTTAACTACTTATAACTATTGTGTAACTGTAATTATTTATAGTTTTCTATTCGTATAAAAAAGTAGAAAAACTTTTCTTGCATGAGAAAAGAAGTGTGTCTGTCTACGTACGTACGTTTGTTGTTTTGCCCTTTTGAAGTTCATTGCTGTCATGCACTATATTTCGCGAACAAAACATGCGATTTGCATCGCTAAGGTGTCAATCGACGTGTATTAACATTTGTATGATTCTATCAAGTCTTTGAAAAAATTGTTGGAGCCGTTTTTTAATTTAAGAAAAGAAAGTGCAAAAAATTAGGGTATTGTTCATAAACAATAAATTTTTAACCTGATTTACAGAACACATTAATCAATGTTTATAAAATTTATACACTCCAAACAGTTTTGTTAAAAACTAGCAAAACATTTTCTCATGATTACAAAAATAAACAAGCCACGGAGTGCGACCCTTGAGGTCCACACGGTCAACTTCCCAGTAATATCTAGATAAACATTAAAAATATTAAACACAATAATATTTTTGTAAATAGTACTGCTTTAAATAATAATAATGAGAAGTATCCATAGCAGTAACAGGAATGAGTTAATATTAATCATATTATCCCTCTTCAAAAACTGATAGGAATGTATGAATTTTATAAACATTTATTACTGTGTTGTGCAAATCAAGTTAAAAAAATATTTTTTATGAAAAAAACCCTAAGTTTTTGCATTTTCTTCTATTAAATTGGAAAAAACGCTGAAACGGATTTTTATAATGTTAAAATAATCAAGAAGATGTTAAAACACTTCGATTGACTCCTTAATGATGCAAATATTATATCTGGTTCGTGAGATATAGTGAATGGAAGAAATGACCTTGAAGATCATGATGACTGTTAATAATTTTTTATTTTTTATTTAATGTTCTTTGTTGTCATGAGATAAATTTTTGATGAAGTTTTTTCA
Source organism: Oxycera nigricornis (assembly GCA_963942545.1). Taxonomy (NCBI): domain Eukaryota; kingdom Metazoa; phylum Arthropoda; class Insecta; order Diptera; family Stratiomyidae; genus Oxycera; species Oxycera nigricornis. The sequence continues at coordinate 26,996,921 of OZ012661.1, forward strand.
AGCATTGCTTGAAGTATATAAAGAAGAATACTGTTCCCCCTAAATCAGGTTAAAAATTTATTGTTTATTAAAAAAACCTTATTTCTTGCACTTTTTTTTCTTAAATTAAAAAACGGCTCCAACGATTTTTTTCAAAATTCGAGAGATTTACGCAAATTCGCGTTCATTGACACCTTGACAATGTAAATCATATGTTTGGTTCGCGAGATTTAACGCATGACAGAAATGACCTTGAAGATCATGATGACCTTTAATAATTTTTAACTTCCCAGTATATGGGAAGTTCTTGTAATCGCCTCGAAAATCGAAATTGAAATTTTCAACATTTCTTTACGTTTTGAGGTCTTACGAGTATATTTTAAGTGTTTTTAGAAAGAAGTATGTATGTGTGTGTGTGTATATACGTACGTCCGTACGTACGTATGTGCGTTCGTGGACAGTTTTTTCTACGAGCATAGCTCACGTAAACAAAGTCGTATCAACTTCGTTAAGGTGTCAATCGAAGCGTCTTTGCAATCATAAGAGCTGATTAGTTTTTGGAAAACTTCGGTCGGGGGGGTTTGCTGTTTTGCCCGTTTGAAGGTTATTTCTGTCATGCGTTATATTTCGCGAACCAAACATACGATTTCCTTGATCCAGGTGTCAATCGACGCGTATTTAACATTCTATCAAGTTTTTAAAAAAATTCCTGGAGGCGTTTTTTAATTTTTTTGAAAAAAGTGCAAACAATTAGGTTTTTTTTCATAAACAGTAAATTTTTAACCTGATTTTCGAAACACAGTAATCAATATTTATAAAATTTATATACTCCAAACAGTTTTTGTGCAAAAACCAACAAAATTTTCTCTCATGATTACAAAAAAAATTAAATTAAAAATCAAAAATCATTAAAAGTCATCATGATTTCAAGGTCATTTCTGCCATTCACTATATCTCACGAACCAAATATAATATTTGCATCACTTAGGTGTCAATGGACGCGTATTAACATTTTTGTAATGTTTTTATATTTAAAAAAATTGTTGGAGGCGTTTTTTAATTTAACAAAAAAAATGCAAAAATTTAGGATTTTTTCATAAAAAATAAATTTGTTAACCAGATTTGCACAACACGGTAATAAATGTTTATAAAATTTATAAATCCTTATCAATTTTTAGAGACAAACCAGCAAAACGCTTTTCCATGATATTTAAAAAAATTGAATTAAAAATAAAAAATCATTCAAAGTCGCCATGTAAAAAGTGTTCATATGAATGATTTTACCCGACTACTCTTATTCTGAAGACATTGTTGTTAAGCCAATCACAGTTTATTAATATTTGCATAATTTAAGCAGATTTTTAATAGGCTTCATAGCACCGTGTTTTAATTTTTATATCGAATCTGCTTAAATTTTGAAAATCAAAAAAAATTAATCAAATTTGAATTTGTCGCAATGAACGCTTTGAATGGTAAAATGTTTCGTAGTCAATACTTTGCTAGATCATATGCTATAAAAAAAGCTTTCATCAATATGAAATAAACAAATAACGTAGAAACCCCCCCCCCCCCATTGATCCGCGTGAATATTCAATCAAATCAATCTGTCCCCATCGATCAAAAACCTTACATAGTCAATTGACGCTCCCGTAGATGATACGATTAATATTAAGGGGGGAAATACCTGTAAATACCCAAATTTTCCTTAATTTTCATTAATTTGTTTTTTAATGAAAGATTTATTTAAGGTTTTTGAAAATTAACATGTGATTTGTTTATACATTTAAGTAATACAAAAACAAATTTTTATTTTATTTTTATTAAAAATGGCGGATGTACACTAACTTCTTCCGGAAGGGTCGCAGTGCGACGTCTCAATCGGCTGCCATTGTAGCCTCGGTTATATTGATCTCAAAATAAAAACCAAAATTTTGTATGTTTATTATTGTCATACTTTCCAGATGAACCTAAAAATAATGAAAAAAAAATTGTTTTTTGCTAGATAAAAGACTTGAAAAAAATAAAATGAATTTTTCACCGAATTTTTCAATATTTTTGCTTCGATAAAATTATTTTTTCAACAAATTTTCAAAAACATGTAGGTTCATATGGTGAATAATGCTATTAAAAAGATTTGCGTAAAATTTTAGGAAGATCTATCGATCACTTTTTGAGTTATCGTGGTAGCCAATTTGAAAAATACGGTTTTGAGAAAAACGCATTTAAAGTTAACTTACAGGAAGATTAAATGATTATAGTGACTTTCCGATTAATCAGCGATGCCAGCGCCATATACTGGTCCTTCTGTAATCTCGTAGAACTCATTTTTTTCGGCAAGTTCCTGAAGACGTGCTTGACGAGCTTCTTTAGTGGCTAACGAGCTGCGCCGATTCTCTCGCGTCACTCTCTGCTCATCAATTTCATCGGCGTATGATTTGCATTGTCGGCATTGTCCTGACCGAGTTGGAACGTCTTTCGATCCTGTAGGATATGCACTCATTTTTTTTAGTTTCCGATATCGTTCCGCACAGAATGTCCTCCAAAACTAAACTGAACAAAACTAACAGCAACACCGGATCTGTCTGGATATGTAGCTATACCTATATAACTTTCTTTTACTTAGAATTTTACAATATAAGTATCTTGAAACATCTACCCATTCAAATTTTCAATAATACAAAGACTAAAAGTCAAGGGAAGCAGGTAAAGAGGGCCGACCACTTACTATACCTCCGTCAGCGCTCGAACACAAATTAGAGGCGTCACGGTTAATACGCTATAATATGAGAAATACTTCAAATCACATTCTAAAAATTTAGTGACATATTCTTGAAGGATTATACTAACATTTTATGGGGAAAATTTTTTTTTTTGTTTCTTCAAAATTTTACAGGTATCTCCCCGTTAAGTCATTCCAGTTACTGTTATGAGAGGTACATTATTATTATTTAAAGAAGTATTATTTTCATGATTATTATTTTGTTTAGTATTTTTAATATTTATGTAAATATTACTGGAAAGTTGACCGTGTGGTCCTCAAGGTTCGCACCTCGCGGCTTGTTATTTTTTATTTCATTTTTTTACGTTATCATGAGAAAAAGTTTTAATATTGTTTTCACAAGCACTACTTGAAGTATATAAATTTTACAAAAACTGAATACTGTCTTCTGTAAATCAGGTTAAAAATTTATTGTTTTTTTAAAAAACCCTAAGTTTTAGCACTTTTTTTCCTTAAATTAAAAAACGGCGCGAACGATTTATTTCAAAATTTGATAGATTCACAAAAATGGTATTACGCGTCGATTGACACACTAATAAAGCAAATCGTATGTTTGGTTCGCGAGATATAACGCATGACAGAAATGACCTTCAAACGGGCAAAACAGCAAACCCCGCGACCGAAGTATCCCAAAAACTAATCAGCTCTTAAAATTGCACAGACGCTTCGAATGACCCCTCAACAAAGTCGAGAGGACTTTGTTTACGTGAGTTATGCTCGTAGAAAAAAGTGTCCACGAACGTACGTACGTACACACACACACACACACACACACAAACATACATCTCCCTTTCTAAAAACATTTTATATATACTCTATAGACCTCAAAACGTAAAGAAAAGTTGAAAATTTCAATTTCGATTTTGGAGGCGATTACAAGAACTTCCCATATACTGGGAAGTTAATAATAATAATGAGCAGTGCTCATAACAGTAATTGAAATGAGTTAATATCAACCATATCATCTACTGGAGCGTCCATTGATTACGTAAGGCTTTTGTTGGTTGAGGGGTGGATTGGTTTGATTGAATATTCACGCGGATCAACCGGAGGGGGCAGGCTACAAAGCCGTTTTTACGTTATTTGCTATTTTTATATCGATGCTTGAAGGACAAAAGAGCGCTAGCAAAAATAAATGAGCTTTTTGTTATTACGCCCACTGAAGATATTTTCTCGCAAGGTGGCCACTTTGAATAGTTTTTTTTAAAATTGCCATGACCGACATAATCATTGAATTTGTATTTTTTTACGATTTTACATCAATGAGACTAATAATTACTTTATACATTCTATTGGTAAATTTTGAATATGCAGTCAAAAATAGGTTCATTTGCATGTAAAAAGTAAATTGTATTAAACATGATGATGGAGGAACTAATTGATATCTTACGAACACTAAAGCGTTGATTACCTCAAAAGCAAATTTGATTGAAATTTGGTTGGTTTTAAAAATTTGAGCAGTTTTTTTATATAATTAAAACACTGTGAAAACTATTCAAAATCAGCTCAAATTATGCAAATATTATAAAACTTTGATTGACTTTATAAAAAAGTCTACTATTTGGAGTATATAAATTTTATATACACAAATTACTGCGTATTGCAAATCAGGTTAAACATTTATTGTTTATGGGAAAAAACCTACTTTTTAGCACTTTTTTTTTTAATAAATTAAAAAACAGTTCCAACGATTTTTTTAAAAACTTGATAAAATCACACAATTGTCAATACGCGTCGATTGACCCCTTAATTTCGCAAATCGTATGTTTTGTTCCGAAGATATAACGCATGACAGTAATGACCTTCAAAGGGTCAAAACAACAAATCCCTCCAACCTAAGTGTCCCAAAAACTAATCAGCTCTTAAAAAGACGCTTTGATTGACACCTTAACAAAGTCGATACGATGTTATTTACGTGAGTTATGCTCGTAGAAAAAACTGTCCACGAACGCACGTACGTACGTACGTACACACACACACACATACTTCTTTCTAAAAACACTTTATATATACTCTATAGACCTCAAAACGTAAAGAAAAGTTGAAAATTTCAATTTCGATTTTCGAGGCGATTACAAGAACTTTCCATTTACTGGGAAGGTAATAAATAAAAAATAAAAAAATCATTAAAAGTCATCATGATTTTTAAGGTCATTTCTGTCATCCACTATATCTCACGAATCAGATATAGATGTGTATTGACATTTTTGTTATGTTTCTGCCTTAACAAAAAATCGTTGGAGCCGTTTTCTAATTTAATAAAAAAAGGGGAAAAAATTGGGATTTTTTCATAAAAAATAAATTTTTAACCTGATTTGCACAATAGGGTAATGAATGTATATAAAATTAATAAATCCTTATCAGTTTTCGGAGACAAAGCAGCAAAACCTTTTTTCATGATTACAAAAAAAAATTCAATTAAAAAAAAATCATTCAAAGTCGCCATTTACAAAGTGTTCATATGAATGATATTACCTGACTACTCTTATTCCAAAGGTATTGCTGTTAAGTCAATCAAAATGTATTAATAATTTGCATAATTTGAGCAGATTTTTAATAGATTTACCGTACCGTGTTTCAATTTTAATAAAAAAACTGCTTTGAAACCAAAAAAAAATTAATCAAATTTGCATTTGTGGTAATGAACGATTTGAATGGTATATTGTTTTTTAGTCAATGTTTTGGTATATTATATGCTTTAAAAAGCTTTCATCAAATAAAAAATTGTAATTTTTAGTAGTTTTGGTCTTTAGTGTTCGTAAGATTTTAATTACTCCATCGTCATTCGTAAGGCTATTTAGTTTTTACATGCAATTAAATCGATTATTGACTGCATTCAATGTTTTTCAAGACCAACTGAAAATAAGAAATAAGTATTCGTCATCATGAAAAAATACAAATTAAATGATTATACCGAAGTCATGGCAATTTTGGATACAACTGTTCAAAATGGCCACCACGCGACAAAATCTCTTCAGTGGGCGTTATAACAAAAACTGCATTCATTTTTGCTAGCGATCTTTTGTGATGCTGTATCGATATGAAAATAACAAATAACGTAGAAAAGGCTTTGTAACCTGCCCTCCTCCCCCTCTCGATTATTCCGCGTGAATATTCAATCATCCCCCATACCTACGTAATCAATGGAGGCTCCCGTAGATGATACGACTAATATTAAGTCATTCCAATTACTGTTATGAGAGGTACGGACAGTATTATTATTTAAATTAGTATTATTTTCAAAATTATTATTTTGTTTAGTATTTTTAATATTTATGTAGATATTAGAAGTAGAAGTTGACCGTGTGGACCTCAAGGTTCGCCCTTCGCGGATTGTTTTTCCTGTGTTCACATTGATTCTGACAATAATTATGATGGTTTCAAAGTGAAATAGAATATACCGTATCAAGAAAAAATGCAATAGTATGAAATTACCTTGCATTTAAATTTCAGCAGCTCATTTCTTATTTCAAGAAAAGCGTAACGGTAAAACTGATTGTCCATGAAGTAGTTCCTATTGTTCAACAATATTTTTCAACACGGTTTTTCCTAAGACATGTATTTAAAACTTTACATTTACTGTCTGCTGAAATTCTTAGAAAATTTGAACCGAGAAAAAATGATGCAATATTTGCTTTTCACTAGAAATGCATTCAACTTTGAGTCATTACCACGGTCAACTTCAACCCTTATATAATTTTCATAATTTGATAATTAAAAGAAACCATTTTTGTATCGATGTAATTTATGAAAAAAATAGGATTTTGCGTGATTATTATAATTGAATAAATTTTCAACCAGTCAAAATGAGGAAAGAAACCACTTTAAAGGGAAAAAGGAATACTTTGCAATTACAAAGCCAGACCGTACTGATAAAAATATATGATTATCGGCAGACCAAATTCGAGATTATAAATAGATTCTGTGCTAACAAAACTCTAGAAAACAAAAAGCGATTTGGCAGAAAAAAGAAATAAGCATCACGGAATACACGAATAATTGAACTTGAAGTTAAAAAGGATTCTTTTTCACCGGCAACGAAAATTACCGCAATAATAAACTCTCTTGCAAAAATGATGTTGTTTATATAGTGCGAAATCACTTGAGAAAATGGAGATAACAGAAAAAAATTATTGATTGTGAGGTTAGTTGTGAAAAGGCTGACTTTTTCTAGAGAGCATATGAATTAGGATATGGAGTTCTGAAAACGTGTCATATTCACACGTGAGAGAAAATTTAGCATTGTTACTCATGATGGACGTGGCAGGGCACGTAGAAAGCCAGGTACTGAACTGGACACAAAAAATAGGATTGGTAGTGTAAAGATTGGTGCTGGTTCTATTTTGATGTGCGGAAGCATGACTTCTATAAGGTCATTGTCGAGAAAAAATAAATTTTAGATTAATAGACATGTGCCTAGTGTACAAAAATCAAATTAAGGGGCAAACTACATTTTTATCCACGACAACCATCCGAAGCAAACTGCCCTCTTCTATGCCACGAAGACTGCAAGCGGTCATACACAGGAAAGGAAATCCTACCAAATATTAAAAACCATAGAATGCATTATTATATACCATCCAGTTGTCTAAGAAGAATCATCGGTTTTATTATTGCTACACTTTTCTCGATAGTCAGAAATGTATAATATTTATTTTTCATTTGGAGTTGATAAATGTTTGGTTGTTTTTTTCATACCATCTTAAAGTGAAGGAATATATAAATAGTAATAAATAAATCATAGCACTTTAGTCCACCAATACGAAGGATTTAAATAGAATTTTTTTCAAATGTTAGATGTACCACACTTGAGATGTGAGGTGATAGCTGGGATTCATTTTCACAAGCTGCCTTGCTACTAGATATGTCTATTGGGTCTCTTTGCGAGTCGAACTCCTCTCCATGTAAACCGAGCATAATATTCAAAACCTACAGGTCGGAGGACAGCTGGGCGGGTGGCGAATAGTCAACCAGACGGAATTTCCTTCATTCACTGTACAGCCAAGGAAATGGATACTTAGTTGTCGTTCAGTGACCTGCCGTTTCGGTACCTGACTAAATGCTCATCCATTGTGTTTTACCAATTAACATAAGAACTAGTGAAAACTAAAAGACAAAAATATAAGAAAAGACACTTGTTTACGATTTAAAGAAACTCGTTGATGCTCACTTGATATAAAAAGACAAGTCTCCAAAATTTTGTATCCCGAATTGAAGACGTAATTTAAACGCACAATTTGAGCACTTAAATTAATATGTATACCGAACATAGTGATATCTTGTCGTTGTTTGCGGAAATTGCTTGTTTTCGATAACTTAAACATCATAAATATTTATTACACTCATATAATATTTGATTACAAACATATCTAAATGCTTAAAAATCCAACTGAATCTTACAGCTGAAGCTAGCTTCAGCCAGTCCCAATGCTATTAGATTAATTCTATTCGATGTGACAGGAATCGAACTTCATTCCTTAAGTGAACACTTTACCACTTTCTTCATTCAAAGCACTCGTGTCTTTGAAAACGTGCATCTATAGTTCAGCTTAGTTTGGGCCCACAAGCGTTGCCTTCTCTGAGGTATTCTTCTTTGCTTAATTTGCATCCTATTGTCTCAAGCTACCCTAGCTAACTTTTCCAGCCAAATTTGCATAATAGAGAACGTCTGAGTGGAGTCTTCTGTCATTGTACGTGGATATGCATATAACATGCATCGATAGCATTAGTGTGGACTTTCAGAGGTAATTTAAAGTGGAAACGAAAAATAAATTTTAATTAGGTTAGACTTGACAAGTGGCAAAAGTTAATTTGCTAACTACGAAAAAGAGCTTGATTTGATTGCAACATTTTGGATACTATTTTGGTAACTGAACTATATTTTGACCTATCATGAAAGCATACTTTTGAACGGGACTTACTTCCAGCACTTGTAAAAACAAGCCGTGAGGTGCGACCCTAGAAGTCCACACGGTCAACTTCCCAGTAATATCTACATAAACATCAACAACATTAAACACAATAATAATTTTGAAAATAATACTACTTTAAATAATAACAATGAGAGGTATTCATAGCAGTAACAGGAATGAGTTAATATGAATCATATCGTCTACGAGAGGGTCCATTGATTACGTAAGGTTTTTGGTCGATGAGGACAGATTGAATATTCACGCGGAACAATCGGTGGGGCCCTTTTGGTCTTGAAAATTTTTGTATATGCAGTCAAAAATATGTTCAATTGCATGTAAAAAGTAAAATGTATTACAAATGATGATGGTTATTGAAATCTTCCGATAACTAAAGAATGAATCTACTAAAAACTACAATTTTTTATTCGATGAGAGCTTTTCAAAGCATTTGATCTTGCAAAGTATTGACTATAAAACATATCACCATTCATTGATTGAAATTTTTAAGGTTTTCAAAATTCAAGCAGTTTTTTTATTGAAAAACTGTAAAAACTATTAAAAATCTGCTCAAATTATGCAGATATTTTAAAACTTTGATTGAATTTACAACAATTAATTTAGAATAAAAGATATAAAGTAATATCATTCGTATGAACCCTCTTTACATGGTAAGTTTGAATGATTTTTTATTTTTAATTTAGTTTTTTTCATAATCATAGTAGAAAATTTTTCTGTTTTCTCTTCAAAAACTGATAAAGATATATAAATTGAATAAACTGGTATCACTATGCTGTGTAAATCAAGTTAAAAAAATATTTTTTATGGAAAAAACCATAATTTTTTACAGTTTCTTCTATTAAATTAAAAAAAACGGCTGAACCGAATTTTTATAATGTTAAAAACTTCACAAAGATGTTAATATCCGTCAACTGACACCATAATAATGCAAATATTATATCTGGTTCGTGAGATATAGTGAATGATAAAAATGGCCTTGAAAATCATGATGACTTTTAATGATTTTTTATTTTTTATTTAATTTTGGACGTAATCATAAGAAAAAGTTTTGATATTGTTTCTATAAGCATTGTTTGGAGCATATAAATTTTATAAACATTGATTACTGGGACTTGAAAATCAGGTTAAAAATTTATTGTTTTTGGAAAAGATCCCAATTTTTTGCAATTTTTTTTAAGTTAAAAAACGGCTCCAAGAAATTTTTTAAAAACTACAAAAATGTCAATACGCGTCGATTGACACCTTGCTCAAGGAAATCGTAAGTTGGGTTCGCGAGATATAACGCATGACTCAAATAACCTTCAAACGGGCAAAACAGCGAAATTGCGAGTCCATACAAAACAATTACGCCTTTTGTTTTTAGAACTAAATATTCTTCTTAAAAATATTCGTACGAAAATCTCATGTTTAAAAGTCGGTTAAGTTTATCAAAATACAAGAAGTGAATGCTAATAGATTTTGGATCTATGAAAATAACACCAAATACTTGGCAACTATATGGATGGAAGCATGGCTCCAACGACTGAATCTGCAGCCGCCCAGCACTATTTAAGATATATTAATTATATTACGTAACGCAATTTTTAGAGTATTTAACTCCCCTCATGTAACACTTAGTAACCTTTTTAAAGACCCCCTCTTCCGTGTTACGTAACAAATTCATTGTACCCTCCTCAGACTTTTAATTATTTTAATCACAAACTATTAACAATGTGTCTAAATTTTTTTTATCGCCCCTAGCGTCTGCTGACACCACGTGGCGCGCCATATAAATTTAAAATTTGACTTTATGATTAAGTGTTTAAATTTTGTTACGTAATAATTTGCAAGCCCCACTCCCTCTTTGTAACACTTAGTAACATTTTCAAATACCCCCCCTCCCTCTTGGAATGTTACGTAATATATGGATGCCCCTTAGCAAGAATTCCCTAATAATACATATTTAATTTTATAAAATGCGTTTGATGGGTGAAGTAGTCTTTTATATGTGAAGAAATTTCAAACTTCTTTATGCTTTAGTTTCTGAATTGCAAGATTTTGAAAATTTTGATTTTTTTTAAATAAATTTAGATTGCAAAATTATTATGCAAAATTTACTAAATCTATTTTGATGAAAATTGTAAGCTGTTTTATTATATTAGAAAGTGTTTTTATTCGAATTATGAAGGTCATAATTCATCCATTCTTAGTGGTAAAAAATTAAATAAAAACGGCTTATTTTCTCATGTTCAATATTAGTTGCTATTTTGAGGCAAGGGTAAAAGATTTCAAAAATTTCAACGAACCACATCACACATCACATAGAAAATTTAATCTCGCAACTTTTATAGACACAGAAATTTGCTCTAAAAAATCATTTTAAAGTTAGGGGTGATAAAAGTAAGGAAAAATCGATTTTCTCATAAATTTTGAACATTTAGATTTGTTATTAATGTTCCTGTCTTTTTTTAGAAGGGTGTGCGTCAATCATTGTTATACGAGTTATTCCACAACATTTTCTGCAAAATCGGTGTCCCTTCCTCAACAACCAACTGAAAACATATCCTCCACAGCTTTTCATTGCCAAACAGTAAACAAGAAAAGCAAAATAATGCATTGTTTTGATGCATCCACAAATCCAACTGTTATGGAATGAATATCAATATCAAATTTCCTTTTATTTTTTTTCCATGACTGCTACTTATTGCCCCAATAATGAAATTAGGTATAGACACCAAACTTTTTTACATTGATTAAATTGTGAACAACATCCATTTTGCAAAATAGCAAATAACACTTTACACTAAAACTCCACGTAGAGAAAATTTCCATGCTGTAACAGTTTCTGATCAAAATGCCTGTGTCAAACAAACGGAGAATTTTAACATTTTTATAAAAAAGAATCTAGTTATATCATTATTAAGGATACGCACTGATTAGAATTATTCATACACTAAAATGACTTCCCTTTAATAACTCAATTAAAATCTATAATAAAGATAATTTTTCTTCTTTTGGATACAAAATTTGGTCCAACTTGCTTAGCGATAAAACGAAATCAAAAATAAAAAGTTGGCACACATTACATTCAATTTAGAATGGAGCATTTTTGTGACTGTATGTATGTAGTTATATAAAACTTTTCACTGTAACATAGGAACAGAACAATTCAACGCCAGCGATTGCGAAACTCTTAGAAGCAAGACGGAAATAAAAAAAAGATTCAAGAGGGAAAAACAAGAGAGGCAGAAAAAAATTGGAAATCAGAAGTACAAATCCAAAAAAGAGGAAAAATTTAAAAATTGAAAAACCAGCTACTTTTTCCGACCCAGACAAAATTGATATTGATAAAAAATTTGATTATGAATTTCATAGTTTTAGTGACCGTGATGCATTGGTGTCAGGAGAAATATAATGACACGAAAAATGACGAAGATGGATGGATTAAATGCTTATCTTGTTCAGGATGATTTCATGAAGGAACTATTTAATATGATAATAAATGTGACTATTGGGGCTAAAAAGAGTTACTTGAAGATCAAATTAAAGAGTAAATAAGCATTGCATAGAGTAAACCTAATTTGATATCGCGGGGCTATCATTCTGAACTTTTTTGTAAAGAAAAAACTTATATTTACGTAATATGTATTATAAATTTTAAACTTCATTTATAATGTATACCTTTATAGGGTTGTAAGCCCATCACAACATATTTCTTTTTAACAACACTCTGGTGCATCTATATCTAAGCCTTGGTCTATCTATCCTGGTATAGATTGACCACTTAACTATTTTAAATTTATTTTTCTATCTTGAATTTGTCAAATCACTGAATACACGTACAAAAAATGTATATAAGTACATGAACTTTGAGACAAAAAAGATATAAGCTCAAATAATGGCTCCGTATTAGACTGAATTTATTTTTAGAAAAACCTGGTCCATCTGGCGCGGACTTACCCTATTTGCAATTGTTTTGAATTATAAAACATCTAAGCTGAATTTATTCGAAATTATACCACAAAGTTGAAATGATAATCCACATTGATCAACGTCAAAACGACGTGATTTGAATAAGTGAAATTAGGTATCATTATTCGTTTTTACCACTTACTCATCATAAATGTTAATAATTTAGTTTTCTGTATGAATTTGTTGAGCGATTATAATAAAATATAATTTTCTGTTTAATGAGATATCTTAAAAACATTCGATCTTTCCAAGTGGTATGGCTATGGTAACCTGATTGAAAAGAAAATTAGATTTATTCTATTATCATTTTTTTTATTAAAATAAAAAACGAAGGTACTTAAATTATTGAAAGTCTGCTGAAATCATATAAATGTTAAAACTATTTGAGTGCATTTTAAAAATGCAACTCAAACAGATAAAACTAATTTATACTATTCATCTCAATCCCTTTTTTAAGTGACTAATAATTGTTTTTTATTTATTAACTTCCCAGTATATGGGAAGTTTTTCTAATCGCCTCGAAAATCGAAATTGAAATTTTCAACATTTCCTTCCGTTTTGAGGTCTATAGAGTATATATAAAGTGTTTTTAGAAAGGGAGATGTATGTGTGTGTGTACGTACGTACGTCTGTACGTTCGTGGACACTTTTTTCTACGAGCATAACTCACGTAAACAAAGTCCTATCGACTTTGTTGAGGTGTCCATCGAAGCGGCTTTGCAATTTTAAGAGCTGATTAGTTTTTGGGAAACTTCGGTCGGGGGGGTTTGCTGTTTTGCCCATTTGAAGGTCATTTCTGTCATGCGTTATATCTCGCGAATCGAAAATACGATATCCTTGATCAAGGTGTAAATCGACGCGTATTTACATTTACGTGATTCTATCAAGTTTTTAAAAAATTTCTTGGAGCCGTTTTTTAATTTTTTCAAAAAAAGTCCAAAAAATTGGTTTTTTTTTTAAAACAATAAGATTTTAACCTTATTTTCAAGTCAAAATAACCAATGTTTATATAATTTACATATAACAGACAATGTGTGTAAAAACAACATCACATCGTTCTCTCATGATAAAGTAAAAAATTAAACAAGCCGCGAGGTGCGACCCTTGAGGTCCACACGGTCAACTTCCCAGTAATATCTACATAAACATCAACAACATTAAACACAATAATAATTTTGAAAATACTACTACTTTAAGTAATAACAATGAGAGGTACTCATAGCAGAAACAGGAATGAGTAAATATGAATCATATCGTCTACGGGAGGGTCCATTGATTACGTAAGGTTTTTGGTCGATGAGGACAGATTGAATATTCACGCGGATCAATCGGTGGGGGCCTCTTTGGTCTTGAAAATTTTTGTATATACAGTCAAAAATAGGTTCAATTGCATGTAAAAAGTAAAATGTATTTCAAATGATGATGGTTATTGAAATCTTACGATGACTAAAGAATGAATCTACAAAAAACTATAATTTTTTATTCGATGAAAGCTTTTCAAAGCATATGATCTTGCAAAGTATTGACTACAAAACATTTTACCATTTAAAGCGTTGATACAAATTTAAGCATAAGAGAGAGAAAAAAATTTGATGTTATTTTTACAAAAATTGTTTGGAGTATATAAATTTTATAAACATTGATTACTATACTTTGCAAATCAGGTTAAAAATTTATTGTTTCTAAAAAACTAATTTTTTGCACTTTTTTTCTTAAATTAAAAAACGGCTTCAACGATTTTTTTCAAATTTCAACAGATTCACACAAATATTTATACGCGTCGATTAACACCTTAATCATGCAAATCGTATGTTTAGTTCGCGAGATATAATGCATGATAGAAACGATCTTGAAGATCATGATGACTGTTAATGATTTTTTATTTTTTATTTAATTTTTTACGTAATCATTAGAAAAAGCTTTGATGCTGTTTTTACAGAAATTGTTTGGAGTATATTAATTATATAAACATTGGTTACTTTGACTTGAAAATAAGCTTAAAAATTTATTGTTTTTTAAAAAAACCCCAATTTTTTGAACTTATTTTTAAAAAATTAAAAAACGGCTCTAAGAATTTTTTTAAAAACTTGATAGAAACACATAAATGTAAATACGCGTCGATTGACACCTTGATCAAGGATATAGTATGTTTGATTCACGAGATATAACGCATGACAGAAATAACCTTCAAACGGGCAACACAGTAAACCCCCCCGACCGAAGTTTCCCAAAAACTAATCAGCTCTTAAAATTGCAAAGCCGCTTCGATTGACACCTCAACGAAGTCGATAGGACTTTGTTTACTTGAGTTATGCTCGTAGAAAAAAGTGTCCACGAACGTACAGACGTACGTACGTACGTACACACACACGTACGTACACACACACACACATACATCTTCCTTTCTAAAAACACTTTATATATACTCTACAGACCTCAAAACGTAAAGCAATGTTGAAAATTTCAATTTCGATTTTCGAGGCGATTGCAAGAACTTCCCATATACTGGGAAGTTAATAAAAAATAAAAAATCATTAACAGTCATCAAGATCTTCAATGTCATTTCTGTAATGTGTTATATCTCTCGAATTAAACATAAGATTTGCATGATTAAGAAGTCAATCGACGCCTTTTATTATTTTTGTGAATCTGTTGAATTTTTAAAAAATCGTTGAAGCCGTTTTTTAATGTAAGAGAAAAAAGTGCAAAAAATTAGTTTTTTTAGAAACAATAAATTTTTAACCTGATTTGCGAAGTATAGTAATCAATGTTTATAAAATTTATATACTTCAAACAATTTTTGTAAAAACAACATCAAAAGTTTTTCTCATGACTACGTAAAAAATTAAATTAAAAATGAAAAATCATTAAAAATCATCATGATTTTCAAGGTCATTTTTATCATTTACTATATCTCGCGAACCCAATATAATATTTGCATCATTATGGTGTCAGTTGACGTATATTAACATCTTTGTGAAGTTTTCAACATGATAAAAATTTGTTTCAGCCGTTTTTTTAATTTAATAGAAGAAAATTCGAAAAATTGTGGTTTTTTTTTTCATAAAAAAGATTTTTTTAACTTGATTCGCACAGCACAGTGATACCAGTTAATAAAATTAAGAAATTCCTATCAGTTTTTGAAGAGAAACCAGCAACATTTTCTTCCATGATTATGAAAAAAACTTAATTAAAAATAAAAAATCATTCAAAGTTACCATGTAAAGAGGGTTCATACGAATGATATTACTTTATATCTTTTATTCTAACAAAATTGTTGTAAATTCAATGAAAGTTTTAAAATATTTGCATAATTTGAGCAGATTTAGTCTTTAAATTAAAAAATATGCTTAAATTTGTATCAACGCTTTAAATGGTAAAATGTTTTGTAGTCAATACTTTGCAAGATCATATGCTTTGAAAAGCTTTCATCGAATAAAAAATTGAAGTATTTAGTAGATTCATTCTTTAGTAATCGTAAGATGTCAATAACCATCATCATTTGTAATACATTTTACATTTTACATGCAATTGAACCTATTTTTGACTGCATATACAAAATTTTCAAGACCAAAAAGGTCCCCAACGATTGATCCGCGTGAATATTCAATATTCCTCATCGACTAAAAACCTTACGTAATCAATGAACCCTCCCGTAGACGATATGATTCATATTAACTTATTTCTGTTTCTGCTATGAATACCTCTCATTGTTATTACTTAAAGTACTATTATTTCCAAAATTATTATTGTGTTTAATGTTGTTGATGTTTATGTAGATATTACTGGGAAGTTGACCGTGTGGACCTCAAGGGTCGCACCTCGCGGCTTGTTTTATACGTCGTCGTGGAAGAATATAGACTTGGACTTTTTTTAATAAGAGTTTGTTTGTTTAGAGCATTTGATGTTATAAGCATAGTTCGCTTAAAGTACAAATTTGATGAGGAATTTTTTTTGTTGCAAATGCTTCATTTTCTACACTTTTTTTACTATGAATTGCTGAATTTGGTCAAATTTTGACAGAATCATTTAAATTCTACTGCCCTGAGATAGACACATATAATGACTTCAAGACAATGTTTGGTTCGCGAGATATGGTGCGATCTTGGATATATTAGGACAAAAAAAACTGTCTTTCCGATTCTTACAAAAATTCAACCAGCTGGTAGAATTGCAAATACGTTACAATTAACAACTCAACGAAGTTATTACGACTTTTTGCCATAAGTTATCATCGTAGAAAGAAAAAAACCAAGAACTTACATACGGAACTACAGACATAACCAATGACAGACTTCTTTTCAAAAACATTTCAAATATACTCTAAAGACCTTAAAACTTGGAGATATGATGAAAAAAAATTTTAAATTTTTTTTCCATGTACAGGGAAGTTAAAAAATATCAATCAGATCAAAACGAGTTAAACATCCGAAGTTCATAATAATGTAAGAATCGGATGATTTCAACTTGCAGAATATTGTTGCCGATTATATTTTACAAAACATGTAAGATTAAAATTACACTTTCATTAGCGAAGGTTAAAAACATAAGTTATTTATTAAACGTGAATGATTATCTTTTCAAAAGAATCAAACAATAAATATTACATCAACTTACCTATCGTTATCAAGAAGTTGAAGCTGTGCTTATCCGTCTAGAACCCTTATGATTCTTTCAAAACACTTAACTTTTTCTATCACCACCATATTACCTGGATAGCATGTTTCCTATCCAATCTCATAAAATCTTATATTCAATCCTCAGTTCGAACCTGACGAGCGAAGTATGAAAAGTGTCTGCACTTTTCCCATATAGAAAAATGTTCGTTTTGAGTTTACATGTGAACAGAATATGAAATCATGCGGAACATGACGACGCTCTTAAATGAAGCACATCCTTTTTGGTGTGAGCTATGTCAATGTTCACTTCAATTTCAAGTACTTTGCCATATCTCGGTAGGGTCTCGCAGATATTTCGTGCACTGAATTGCAAATTTTTGAAAATGAAAAAGAATGAAAACGCTGTCAGAGAATTTTCATCTGTTTTGATTATTGAATGAATTTGATTCTTCACTTTGTTGGTGGTATTCCTTTCAATCTAGTAGATAATTAATTTTTGGAAAAAAATTCAGGGACGATACATTTCGATTTTCTGCTATCTAAACTTAACATATTTTTCTGATATGTATCAAAGCTGGATACGTAGGCCGCGGACTTATCAACCCCTCTTTGTACTGGATATCCAGAAAATATCGCAAAGGCTACTCGCTACTTGTTTTTTTTAAATAATTGGATGCAAACAATACTACAAAGTTGTTTTTTTCGGTTTGTAAAACCTTCAGCTGCCAGAAGCATTTTCAAATTTGAAAATAATTGCCGTTCTCAAATTATTAAAAACGCAATACCTCCACAGTTCCATAAGATACAACACTCAAACAAACAATAAAACGTAGATAATAGTTCATAGCACTAGTTAAAGCTACTATGCAATATTGCGTAACCATTTTGAGAAAAAAGCTCCAAAAAGTTGGAAGTGCTCTCTCGTCGTTTTAAAAGAAGCACCACGTAACGCTTCACCTCCTTCAATTATCATTGAATTGAGATTTATCGAAGGAATATAATATTTGTAGGAGTAAACAATTTTAATTTCAAGTTGAGTTATGTAACAGGTATTTCTTCGTCTTCTTTTAAACCATTCTTACTTATTGAATCTTAAGCTTGTACTTAGCTAGGAATAAATTTTAAATTTATAACTTTATTTAGATACGTCACCGGATAAAGCCCTGGGCCTTGTGTTTCTAGCGCAGTTGTCAATAAGTAAAGCAGAGTAATTTTACAAGCTCTATTGAAACCGTCACTATTTCTTTGACAATGGTTTTTTTTAAAAATCCATGTTGATTTGTTTAAGTCAGTGGCGACAGATATTCCAGTTTTTTGATAGATTGTTAATTCTTTTTCTAAATAAAACCAAATTTCTGACTAGTGTTTGAAGTGTACTTTTTTATCATTATGTAATAAAAGAGCTAAAAAAACATTTAAAAACAGATTTAGTATACAAACATATTTTTCGCGAGTAAGTTTTAGGTATAGGCCTTATTTAATTTATGGGCGTGATTTAATATAGTTACTTCCTAACGCTCCCGAATATTTAATTTTTGTTCACATTTAGTTAGAAGTTGTGCATTTTCCTTTGCTTTTGTCATGAATGAAAAGAACTTAAGATTAATTTTGTTTTTATTTCCTTAATTTCAATTCCATAAAGTTAGCTTTATTTATATCAATTACCTTGCTTTGAATGTGTTCCATCACTGAAAATTAATTATTTTTTTTAGTACCAAACCACATTTGAATTCTAACCATTTCTAATCATGCATATCTAATGGTTGCACGCTAAAAATGTTTGTGCTTCTAACCATCCATTTGTCTAATTTCCCTGCTGCATTGTCGTTCCCCGAACAAATCAACTAGATGAAAATCATCATTTAAAACTCCTTTTTAAAAGCTTCTACCATCAACCGGTATGCATTTCCGTTCAATGTATTTAACTACAAGCATGATAATTGCAAATGAAGCAAAAGTGGCAAAAGGACGTGATCGTTCACACCAAGCAAGGATGTTTCGCAAACAAAACATCGTTTCAACATTTCCGCATTTACATGTCTAGTTTAATTTTTGACATCAACATATTCTGCACCATTTCGGAATGTAAATCAACTGAAATCCGAAGGCAAATGTACGGCACGTCGTTACCAACGCCGCCATCATCTAGCATGCTTTTCAGGACGAAATGAAGTCAGACTACATCCACGCGACATAATTGACGGTTCTAACAGTTTGGCTAGTCGTTAGACGTAGTATTTAAAAATCAAACAAAAGATATATGATTGACAATTGAAAACGAAAGTCTTTAAGGGTTCTTATATTTGAATATGTGCCAAATGTCCCAGACTGTAAAACAAATTTGAAGTTTTTGGCTTGATAAGTAATCCCCTTTTAGTTGAAATGCTACATCCTAGAAAAAAACTGGGTACATGCACAGACGATACAGAATATGATTTATACGCCTGGAGTTGTAATATCCGTTGAAATAATTTTTCTGGTTTTTGTATTTTCTTTTGCATAAATGACCTTAAGAATATCTAAAAAATAATATTCAAAGACAGTTTTTGGCGAATAGGTTTTTTTAAATACAAACACAAAATTCGGCCTCTCGTTTTTATACAGTGATTTAGATTTTTTTTTGTGCCTTTATAACTTATTACTGACGATCAATAAAGTTACGAATGTCATAAGATGATATAGAAAATAATTTTGGACCATTTGATGGCGCTTTTGACTACAGGTTAAAAAAAGTAATGTCGATATCTTAAAATTACATTTACTAAAATGATTTACAATTTTCAATCAGGTTTTTCTTGATGTTATGTTTGTGAAATTGGCACGTATCAAAACTAATGAAATTTTCATGAAATTATCTTAAGATTTTAACTGAGGCTACGCACATTTTCCAACAAAATACGGTTTACACGACTAATTAACAACTAAAATTTTTCAAAAAATCAAAGGTTGATTTTTCCGTTGGAATCCCCTTTTTCATAACAACGCCAAATTTTCAAAAAATAATATCCTTCTATGAATCGGTTTTTACTTCCATGGTCCATGGTCAACATTGATGTTGAATATGAAGTTTTTTAAAAGGAAGTTATTGTATTGGCTGTTTTTTGAAACAACATTTTCCCAACAAGTAAAGCACATAATAATTATTAAAACGGTTAACTTTTTGATTTTGTTTTTGTTTAGTGTTTCAAATAATTTGAGGCAAGTGATGTATCTTAGAAAGACAATCGCGACAGTGTAATTTTGCACAACTCAGCATAGCTAACTTTATTTTACCAATAACGCATCAATGGTTGGTTTTCAAATTAACAGACTTTGATGGATTATCAGCAAAGACAATTGTTTTGAAGTATACGCTCAAAACTTAGTCCAATGGAGTCAAATGACATGATCTGGGCTGCCAGATGACAGGTCCATTTCATGATATGATTCATTCACCAAAGCTTATTCCTAATAAATTAAGATCACGCGTTGTATGGAATGTGGTGCCATCCTGATGGAACCATTTGTCCCTCAAGCGATTGCCATACTTGGAATCCAAAATTACGAATCTATTGTCGGGAGCGATCGCAATAACTAACGTTACCATTATGTCTCCAGATTTGAAAGATATAAGACAAATCATGCCACCAGCATGTAAACCGCACCACACAGAAATTTTTCGGGATGTAATGGAGCTTTCAAAATCTTTTAAAGATTATCCTTGGACTGGGCAGGCATTTTGTCTATTTCCACACCCATTAAGGCAGAAATGAGCCTCATCGCCGAATTTAATTTAACGGTAAAAATGCGGTCCAATTTTCAACTCTTTCACCGAGTTTGCGACGCGTCCAATGGCTTCAATTGCTGCAGTAGTTGGATCTTATAGAGCCTTAGATCAAGTTCAAGCTCATTCCTAAAAAAAAAATCATGTAGTTAACGAAAAGATGCCAAGCGGTTGAGAATAATATCAAATCGATAAATTTGGATGCTCAGTTGCACTATCCTCTACAGAAGCGATATCTGAACTGGTACGCACTGTACAAGCTCGTGTTGGATAAAAAATGTCTAATAGAGTACACGTGGACATAAATTGTTTCATGGTAATGCGTATCATTTGCTCAGATTGACGATTAGAGCACTATAATTTGCACGAAGTGCTCTATAAGCTTAGCGCACAGAACGCGAATTTCGAAAATTAGTTTTCACTATTTTCAGACATTTTTCGAGTAGCTTTTTTGCCTGGAAGCTTTTCAAAATAAATTAAACATAATATCAGAAAAAATCAACAGCTTCAATGACAGATAATTCTATCAAAAGTTTTACATATTTAAAAAAGACCTTATATTACCTGATTTGACTTGCTTTTATGACCTTGGTTCGGTATCGATTAATTCATATTATTGTTTGTATTTTTTGATACAATTTTCATTCAGTTCAGATGTGAAAAACTAAAAAATAGTTAAATCATGTTACTAAAAAAAGTCTTTTATCTCATTTGCTAATCAATCAATCTTTTCTTTACAAAATAAGATGCTTTGAAAAGCTTGCATCACATAAAAAAGCCAAAGGTATTTTTATACTTCAAAAACATATTTGTCTTAAAAAAAGCGAATATGTATGATGAGTACGGAAACGTCCATTCATTACGTAGGGAATATTTTTAAATTTTTGGAGTTGATTCGTTGTAAAAGTTCGTAAAATTTCAGTTACTTACGCCTCTATCTTACGCCAGGTTTGAAATGTTTTATATGGAATCAGACAGACACTGCAACATCAGAAATGAATAAAAGTCTTTCTAAGGCAAAATGGCAAAAGAACAAATACAATGTATATGCAGCACTTATGAAAATTTTGTACGCAACTACCTCAAATGTTCACCACGTGACAAAATCTAGTTCAGTCGGTGTAGAAGCCAAATTTGCATAACAACTTGGATAAAAATTGCTGCTGCGCGACAAAATTCAATCCGACCCATTACCAACAAATGGAGCCCCGCTGATAAGATAATACGGTTAATATAAACTAATTCCACTTACTGTAATTAGCTCTTATCTTTATTATCATTTAGAGAACTATTCGTTGCGTTTTTATTGTTAGGGGTAATATTCTTAATATTCATTTAGATATTACTGGGAAGTTGCTCGTATGGTCCTCAAGAATCATACTTCGTGGCTTGTTTAACCAAAATTTCGGGTGTCTAGGATATACCTATAAAAAGATAAGCCTTATTTTCATCAAGTACCGTATTTGAAATTTTCGGTAAATGGCAAGAAATAAGCCATTCCGCAACCTTGCAGCTCTTATTAAGATATAACTGGCCAGTGGAAGTGCAACCTGCCATCATTGCCACCACTGACTTTTCTGGTCAACAACCAGAAATGGTTGAGTTTGTGGCTTTGTTGAAAATAAGAATATAATAAACAATACTAATTTCAATGTTATCAATAATTTTGAAATTTTCTAAACTGTAAAAAAATATCCGAAGAATAAGAAGACTAAAACGTTTCATCAAATTTATACTCTAAGGGAGAAAAAATGGTATGGTAATCGTATTTGTGTGTTCTGTAGTTAATTGGTCCCTTTTTGCTAACCTGTTTGGATTTTTATTAACGATTGATTGTGGAAAATATATTCACACTATTAAAATTGTTGACTTTAAAATAAAACATTGTCTGCGTCTTTATTTGAACACATTTATTTGAAAGTACCACAGATAAAAATGCTGTGAACCTTTTTTAGGCAAATGTTTTAAACAAATTTGACAAAGCATTTATCATTCGTCATAGGCTTCAAAAATAAGTTGTAAGCAATATTTTTAAGGGTTCATTGTCCTTCAACCGTATACTGAAATGATCAAAGCATCATTTAACAAACTTCACTAACGGAAGTATTTTATCATCAAACGAAGTGTAAAATTGCTTTGCCAGTATGTTGAAGAGTTTTCTATACCTCATTTCCACTAAGAGAAGGATAAACTCTAACCAACTCCAGCAATTCCGCTTTGACCAGCCTACGTGCAATATCAGGCTGCATGCACAATCAACCTACAACTCGTAGTAATGAAGGGTTTGCTTTCGTCCTTCTAATGAGCACTTGATTCCCAACGAGCTGTGCAGCAGTGTAGGAAGGACAAGTGTTGGAAATGGTGTTACGCATGATAAGCATTGCGGAATGCTTCCATTCGGAATAATTTTAAAATGATTAAGTTATAGTCAAAAGTAATTAAAAACGAGAAAAAAATATGCTTTGAATCATTTAATACGAGATATTAAATGTTTCAGACTGCTTGCAGTCCTCAAATTTAAAATTATGAATATAAATTAAAAATGCGATGTAAAGTAAGAATTCATATTGTTAAAGTGATAATATTTGAATTGGGATTTTTATCTTTAAAAGATAAAATATTATTATATATATGATCGAATAGTTTAACGGAAAAAATAGCGTGGAAAGCAACATGATTTTTGACACCGTATAAGCGACGCGTAATTTTGCTTTTTTGACATTTGTAATCGCTTCGAAAATCGAAATTGAGATTTTCAACATTTCTTTACGTTTTAAGGTCTTATGAGTATATATAAAGTATTTTTAGAAAGAGAGATGTATGTGTCTGTGTGTGTACGTTCGTACGTGCGTTCGTGGACAGTTTTTCTACGAGCATAACTCACGTAAACAATGTTGTATCGACTTCGTTCAGTTGTCAATCGAAGCGTCCTTGTAATTTTAAGAGCTGATTAGTTTTTGGGACACTTCGGTCGGAGGGTATGTTGTTTTGACCCTTTGAAGGTAATTTCGGTCATGTGCTGTGTGCTGTATCTCGCGAACCATACATATGATTTGCATGGTATTATCGTATTAACATTTGTATGATTTCATCATATCTTTAAAAAATCGTTGGTGCCGTTTTTTAATTTATTAAAAAAGTGCAAAAAATTAAGTTTTTTTCCACATAAACAATAAATTTTTATCTTCATTTGTGAAACATAGCAATCAATGTTTTTGAAAATTATAAACTCCAAACCCTTTTTGTTTCAGCCGTTTTTCTAATGTAATAAAAGAAAATGCGAAAAATTTGAGTTTTCTGATAAAAGATAAATTTTTAACCTGATTTACACAGCTCAGTAATAAATGTTTATAAAATTTATATATTTCTATCAGTTTTTGAAGAGAAACGAGCAAAACCTTTTTGCCATGATTACGAAAAAAACTAAATTAAAAATAAAATATCATTCAAAGTTACCATGTAAAAAGGGTTCATACGAATGTTGTTACCTTATATCTTTTATTCTAAAGACTTTATAAAGGCAATCAAAGTTTTATAATATTTGCTTAATTTGAGCAGATTTTGAAAAGTTTTCACAATGTTTTAATTTTAATAAAAAAACTGCTTAAATTTTGAAATCCAAAAAAATTAATCAAATTTGCATATGTGATAATGAACGCTTTGAATGGTAAAATATTTTGTAGTCAATTCTTTGCAAGATCATATGCTTTAAAAAGATTTCATCAAATAAAAAATTGTAGTTTTTAGTAGATTTATTCTTTAATGTTCGTAAGATTTCAATTA
Organism: Oxycera nigricornis; assembly: GCA_963942545.1. Classification (NCBI taxonomy): domain Eukaryota; kingdom Metazoa; phylum Arthropoda; class Insecta; order Diptera; family Stratiomyidae; genus Oxycera; species Oxycera nigricornis. Next base: position 27,021,725 of record OZ012661.1, read on the forward strand.
CTTCCTCCATCATTATGTGTAGTACAGTTTAGTTTTAACATGCAATTAAACTGATTATTGACTGCATATTCAATATTTTTCAAGACCAACAGAAATTCAAAATTAATTATTAATCTCACTGATATAAAATCGTGGAAAAATACAAATACAGTGATTATGCCGAAGTGATGGCAATTTTAAATAGAACAATTCAAAATGACCATCACGCGACAAAATCTCTTCAATGGGCATAATAACAAAAACTGCATTCATTTTTTCTAGCGCTTTTTTGTCCTTTAAGCGTCGATATGAAAACAACAAATAACGTAAAAAATGGCTTTGTAGTCTGCTCTCCTCCAATTGATCTGCGTGAATATTCAAGCAAACCAATCCACCCTCCATCCACGAAAAGCCTTACGTAATCAATGGACGCTCCAGTAGATGATATGATTGATATTAATTGATTTCAATTACTGTTATGAGTACGTCTCATTATTATTATTTAAAGATGTATTATTTTCATTAATAATTTTGTGTTTAATATTTTTAATATTTATGTAGATATTATTGGGAAGTTGGCCGTGTGGACCTCAAGGGTCTAACCTTGTGGCTTGTTAAATTTATCGAGAAACTTATCCAACTTATTTGAAAAGAAACATATAAGAGAAAAAAACATTAAGTATTCTACAAAAACCGTTAACATACTTACTTATTGATGATGGAGCGTTAACAACAAGCAACTAAAAACTCACAGCTTCTTGCATGGTGATATGTTACCCGTAGTCTGTTTATTCCACTGCTATCAAATATCCCAACGCAACAACAAACTCTCCTCTACCAATCGGGATTAATGTAATTTACATTGCAAATTCCAAGGCTCCTTATGACCCGAAAAACAAACTGCCAAAAGTAAATAGCCTATCAAAGATACCAGAACCACCATCCTCAGGAACTTATCGAACGGACTCATTGGATTTCGACGCTGCAGTGTTCAATTGAGATTTATTGAAAATTGCCATCGACCGTCTTATATGCAAATCTACAATGGAATGTTTCCCGCCATCAATACTCAACACCCACCATACTTTGGATAACTAGGGTTGGGCTGGGATACTTTGCTGTGCACATAAATTTTAATTTAAGTGGATAAAATCTCAAAGGACTAAGTTTGTTGTTTGTGTTGTTCTTACAGACTCAAAGAAGTTGAGAGCTTTACGTTTTTTTTTGGTTTCTTTTCCAATCGAAAATCAAAACTAACGGGTGCTAGAAAGAACTGATATTACCATAAAGTTCTTCAGTTTAGAACATTTCTTCGCATTAAAGCGAGCAATATGTAAATTTTCCAGACTAAACCGTGAAGAATCATGCAGGAAACAAACAAAAGTAAACTGTAAATTATTAGCATTCGCATGTAGATACTTTCGTTTGATGGCCAAAGTAAGGTTGTGATCCATTTCTTATTGGTAAGAAATTGCAATTTATATTTTAGAAAACGTCCAATTCAGAGTGGTCTATTAATTTGTACCATCTATTGGGCTGCGAATTGAATTTTAGGTGGCTCAGTCGTTTTTCGTGAAAATTGATTTTATTGAGCTATCTATTTCATATCAACGCAGTATATCCTGCCAAGTATTTGCCCAATTCCGATATTAATAACTGCAGTAATTGATGTTATCCAGGAAATTCCATCGAAAAGCAGGCTGAAACCAATTTACGGTCATACGTTTCGCTACAGTTAAAAAAAACAGTGTCGCGCTACAATTTGTATCCAATATCCTAGCTGACAGAACTTATATGAAAAATTATAATAAATTCAACGGCGCATCAATATCGGACTTCGCTCTTTCTTTAATTACTTTTGCTTATTTATCTGCTGAACATTTTTTATCCTTTTTAATTTTTCTATTAAAATGTCAAAAATTTCATTTGTTTGTATCAAATCCTATACCGCTCTCTACCTCCGAAATAAAAAAAATGTTCTGATTTGAAGTCTTGACAACCCTCTCTTTCGAGTTAGTTTTAGCATGTAGAGGCCGCCCGTTTAAGGTGACGGGGCCTAGCGTTCGTAACATGCAAGCCCAGATACATTGGCTCAAAGTTATAATGGAACAGATATCGATGCTGTTTATACCTTAATAACAAATTAACTACAAATCTGTTACTAACATTGTTTTTTTATTTTAAGTAGTAAAATGGATTTACACTGTTTACATTCACATTAAAGGCGAAAAAATTTGCATTACATAACAAAACATAGTACATCAGCCTCAAAGTTATAATGGAACACATTATGAATTCATGAAAAGTATAAGGTTTGGAAAAAATAATAATTGAGTTCTAATATTTAGTTAGGGGCCCTTTTTGTTGCAGGACCTCTGCCATGTGCTTTGGTACCGACTCCGCCAATTTCCGACAGAACAATGCCGGAATTCCAATCGGCTTCCCTTTCCAAATATGTTCCAAAAATGTCTAACTTCAGTTTTATAAGGGAATGAAGTGTTTATTTACTTGCATGCAAAAGTGTAAACATGCACAATCGTTCCACTTGATCTCAGTGTTTATTCCATCATACTCCATTCTCTTCATTCTACACACCCTCATAGTTCCATAATAGCCAGCAAAGCGATCAACATCTGTAAGAGTTGCAGCAAAGCTTTCCGAGTCTCGAATTCATCAATAATTTAAGGTGACGTGGGCATTCAACTTACATTTGTTGGAATGACAGCTCGGTTTTCCTCAATACGATATGGAAACAATTTAAAAAGCCGGTAGCGTTCCCGGCTTCTCAAATAGTAAGCGGCTTTGAAGCAAATGAGGACAATGGTAGAGCAACCAACTTTGCACAACATGAGCTTTGTGCTTTGGGTATATGTATATCTCCTTCTTTTCCAAATTTTTGAGCGCTCTCTTTTACATTTGCTTTTAATATATTCAAGTAATATATTTTGTTCATAATTTCCTCGATTATATGTAATTTACCCGTTCCAGCAGCGGATATTGCACCCCATACCATTATTGAACCGAAGCCGTGCTTAATTGTAGGACGGAGTTCGGCCTTCTTGAGCTCTTCGTTAGCTTTACGCCAGACATATGATTGCCCATCTGATCGGAGAACGTTGAATTTACTTTCATCTGTAAATATAGCTTTTTCGCAGAATGAAAAATCTTCACTAACCATGTTTCTGGCAAACTTCATTCGTTTGTGTATGTTGACTTTGCTTACAAATGGCTTTTTTCTAGGGACTCGTCCATGGTACTGATGCTTGCTAAGCACAATTCTAACTGTTTTAGGATTGACTGTTTTCCCAAGATACTTCTTTGCTTCTGATGTTAATTTTGGAGCACTGGTATGTGCGCTTTTCTTAACAGTTTGTAGTAGCCAACGTTCATCTGACTCCGGAAAATTTTGCGACCACGCGGTTTCGATTTATTTTTGAAATTTGTGGTATTTTTGTACCGCTTGATGATGTTTAAAACAGTTGTTGGTGCTCGATTAACAATTGCCTTAATATCTCGTACAGATTTTGATGAATTTTTGAATTATGATTTGATGCCTTACCGGTCGGTGCCATTGACTTGCTACCGATCAGAAAAATAAAATAAACTTGTAAAATGAGACTTTTAGGGGAACCACACGGTTTTATGATAAAGGAAAAGGAAAGGAAAGTATGTGCTCAAAGTTTGAAGTAAATCGGTCGAATAGTTTTTTTGCATTTTTACCACGCGCATAAAAAGTACGTTTAGAGAAAATCGTGTTTAAAGTTTTTGCAACCGAATTTTTGCTGTATATCAAGAAAATTCTATATAATGTGTTATATATTGAAATTTTTTTTGTGACATATTTGTACTTAGAAACTATCTAATAAATATGGTACCGTTATTTTCGAGCAGATGTTCGAGCGCTTCAAGGCCGCTTAAGCTGCACAAATTTTCGAAATACCGAGAGGAGCCAAAAGTGCTACAGAATCAAAACGAAGAAAGATATCTATGTGAAATTTTAAATAGTTATTCTTGAAATACTTTTCATTCAAAATATGCAAAATAAAAAAAATTATAAGTAGAATAATCCCTTGAAATCAGATTACCAGCCCAAAATGCACGATTAAATTTCCATTAGACTGGACTGTACATTGGAAAACGTGTACAAAAATGTGTACATGGTCGCTAGCCCTTAAAGCATGGCGCATCCCATACTCAACTCATGAAATTTGAATATGGTTATTGCAAAAAATGGGACTAATAGAAATGTTCCATTTTTGTTTATCTTTTTTTGTGTCTTGTCATGTACGTTTTGTAGTAAATGAATTGTTTGGACATGTACGGTTACTTGTGAGCGATGTGTACATTATTTAATGTATCTTCATTACTAGTTCAATAATATCGGGAGGTAGTCCGTCTGCCGTTATGGTTTGTCTACTTTCGGGTGTGTTGTCATAGCCATCTTCTTTATTATGAAGTTTGAAATTCATAGTATCTTAGGAAAAAAGAAATTGAAGAAAAAATAAAAGGAAATAAAAATTATCAAAACAGATAATAAAGCAAGCCGCAAGGTGCGACCCTTGAGGTCCACACGGTCAACATGAAATATGCAATCAGTAATTGCATGTAAAAAGTAAACTGTATTACAAATAATGATTGAGGAAATAATTGAAATCTTAAAATCTTACACTGTAGAACGAAGCTACTAAAAATTTCATTTTTTTTATTTGATGAAAGCTTTTTAAAGCATACGATCAGCATATTGACTACAAAACATTTTACCAATCAAAACATTTATTACCACAATTGCAACTTTGATTATTAACTTCCCAGTATATGGGAAGTTCTTGTAATCGCCTCGAAAATCGAAATTTTCAACTTTTCTTTATCTTTTGAGGTCTATAGAGTATATATAAAGTGTTTTTAGAAAGGGAGATGTATGTGTGTGTGTGTGTGTGTACGTACGTACGTACGTCTGTACGTTCGTGGACACTTTTTTCTACGAGCATAACTCACGTAAACAAAGTCGTATCGACTTCGTTGAGGTGTCAATCGAAGCGCCTTTACAATCTTAAGAGCTGATTAGTTTTTGGGATACTTCGGTCGAGGGGGTTCGCTGTTTTTCCCGTTTGAAGGTCATTTCTGTCAGGCGCTATATCTCGCGAACCAAACATACGATTTTTTTAAACAAGGTGTCAATCGACGCGTATTGACGTTTGTGTTATTCTATTAAATTTTAAAAAAAGCCAAATTTTTTAGAAAAAAGTGCAAAAAATTAGTTTTTTTTTCAAAAACAATAAATTTTTAACCTTATTGTCAAGTCTTAGTAATCAATGTTTATAAAATTTATGTACTCCAAACAATGTGTGCAAAAACTACATCAAAACTTTTTCTCATGATTACGTAAAAAAATAAATTAAAAATAAAAAATTATTAAAAGTCATCATGATTTTCAAGGTCATTTTCATCATTCACTATATCTCACGAACCAGATATAATATTTGCATCATTAAGGTGTCAGTTGACGTGTATTAACATCTTTGTGGAGTTTTTAACATTGTAAAAATTCGGTTTAGCCGTTTTTTTAATTTAATAGAAGAAAATGCGAAAAATTATGGTTTTTTTCATAGAAAATATTTTTTTACTTGATTTGCACAGCACAGTGATCCAGTTTATAAAATTTATACATTATTATCAGTTTTTGGAGAGAAACCGGCAAAATTTTATTCCATAATTATGAAAAAGCTAAATTAAAAATAAGAAATTAATCATTCAAAGTTACCATGTAAAGAGGGTTCATACGAGTGCTATTACTTTATATCTTTTATTCTAAAAAAAATTGTTGTAAATTCAATCAAAGTTTTAAGATATTTGCATAAATTGAGCAGATTTTTAATAGTTTTTATAGTCTTTTAATTAAAAAAAATTGCTTAAATTTTGAAAACCAACAAAAATTTTCAACACCAAAAACCGATTGATCCGCGTGAATATTCAATCTGTCCTCATCGACCAAAATATAATCAATGGACCCTCCCGTAGACGATATGATTCATATTAACTCATTCCTGTTACTATAACCTCTTATGATTGTAACGTTGATGATGTTTATGTAGATATTACTGGGAAATTGACCGTGTGGACCTCAAGGGTCGCACCTCGCGGCTTGTTTTTTTTTTTGAATTTCAAAATTTAAGCAGTTTTTATTTTAAAATCAAAACACAGTACTCTAAAACTATTCAAAATCTGTTTAAACTATGCAAATATTAAAATTGGCTTAACTATAATGTCTTCAGAATAAGAGTAGTCAGGTTATATCATTCATATGAACACTTTTGACATGGCGACATTGAATAGTTTTTTATTTTTTATTTAATTTTCAAAACGTTGATTAGCACAAATGCAAATCTGATAGAGTTTATTTTTGGTTTTCAAAATTTAAGCAGTTTTTTTATTAAAATTAAAACACTGTGAAAACTTTTCAAAGTCTGCACAAATTGTGCAAGTATTAATAAACTTTGATTGAGTTTACAACAATATCCTTAGAATGAAAGATATATCGTATGAACCTTTTTTCCAAAGTAACTTTGAATGAAGCTTTATTTTTAATTTAATTTTTTTCATCATCATGGAAAAAAGTTTTGCTAGTTTCTCTTCAAAGATTGATAAGAATTAATGAATTTTATAAACATTTATTACTGTGTTGCGAAAATCAGGTGAATAACGTATTTTTTATGAAAAAATCCTTATTTTTTCATTTTCTTTTATTCAATTCAATAAACGGCTGCAATGATTTTTTTATAAAATTAAACATCACACAAATGTTAAAATACGTCGATTGACATTAAGCTGTCAAATATTATCCATGGTTCGTGAGACATAGTGAATCACATAAATGACCTTGAAAGTCATGATAACTTTTAATGATTTTTTATTTTTCATTTAATATTTTTTTGTAATCATGAGAACAAGCTTTGCTCGTTTTGTTACACAAACTGTTAAGAGTATAACAATTTTATAGATATTGATTACTGTGTTTTGTAAATCATCATTTTCTAAAAACACTTTAAATATACTCTAAAGACCTTAAGAAATGTTGAAAATTTCAATTTTGATTTTCGAGGCGATTACAAAAACCTCCCATGTACTGGGAAGTTAACAAGCGATGTACGACCGCTGAGGTTCACACCGTCAACTTCCCAGTAACGCTCATTTTTAAAGCTAATGATCTTGCATAGTATTGACGGCAAAACATATTACAATTCAAAGCGTTGCAAATTTGATTGAATTGTTTTTAAAATTAGAGCAGTTTTTCATTAAAATAAAAACGGTGTTGAAGAGACTATTGAAAATCTGTTCAAACTATGCACATGTTAATAAGTTTTGATTAACTTAACAACAATGTCAATAGAATACGAAATTTTAGCTAATATCTTTCGTACGAACCCTTTTTACATTGTGACTTGAGATGATATTTTTTTTATATACATTTTTTTGGTGATCATGGTAAAAGGTGGGCTGGAATTTTGCAAAAACTATCTAAAGTTCATAAATTTTAAAAACATGGTTAACTTTGTTGTGAAAATCGGGTTAAAAATGTATTTTTTATCAAGAAACCCCTAATTTTTTTATTTTCTTCATTAAATTAAAAAACCGCTTCTAGAATTTTTTTCAAATTTGATGGAAGCAACGATGCATATCCAATATTTGGTTCGCGAGATATAGTGCATGTCAAAATGACCTTGAAAGAGTCAAAAAAACAACCCCCCCCCCACTGAATTTTCCAAAAACTAAGCAGCTCTTAAGATACCAAAGACGCTTCGATTGACACCTCAAAGAAGTCGATACGACTTTGTTTACGAGAGTTATGCTTATAGAAAAAACTGCCCACGAACGTACGTACGTACGTAAATACATACACATACATACATCCTTCATTCTAAAAACACTTTAAATATACTCTAACGAACTCAAAACGAAAAAATCTGTTGAAAATTTTAATTTCGATTTTCGAGGCGGTAACCAGAACTTCCTATTTACTGGGAAGTTAAAAATTCTGCAATGAATGAAACCGGCATTGCTTTTGGAATGATATTTATAATTTGAAAAAATGTCTCTCGCATATTTTTTAAGGTGCTGATTTTGTACTGGGCCCATGCATTCGTTCTTTTTTAGTGGTGACTGATATTCTGCTGTGATTACAGAATATAATCCGTGATATCTATGACAACTAGCCATGAATGCAAATATGTAACAGTGAAAAAGTACGTAGCAATTAACAACTAGCAATAGACTATTAATAACTAGTAAATTGTTAGATGGTTGTGTGTGCGAGTACGTAGGAAGAATTGTCTTCGAGGTAGCTTTCTAACTCTATAGATAGTCATGGTATAGTACTTCTCGATTGCACGTAATGGGAGGCAGGGAGTTGCTCCGCGACGGGTTCCTTATTAAAGCAAGTGATTTTTTGGTATACGGGGGTGATAATATATTAATTAATAATTTACAATATTAATAACTAGTAGCTTATGGCAAATATCTTTTCTGGGTTTTCTAAAACAAATTCGTTTCAAAATGATTTCCAGATCAATCCACGAAGCAAATTACAACGTATTGATAAACAAGATGTTTTCATATACTGGGAAGTTAAAAACGGCATTTTCAAAACAATTTTTACTGGACACTAAATATTGAAATAAAGATCAAACTTCATTTCCCATTTCACATTTTCCAGTTGACAGACTGTTTCCTAACATCTTTTTAAGAATTAAAAAGTCACACGATTCTGCAAAACGGTAAAAAATAATTTTCCTGTGTACAGCAGTTATGGAAAAAATGTCTCCAGAAGAAGCGCATCCGTTTTTTCATATGTGAGTTCCGGATCGATTCGAGCGATTGTCAAGCCTGGAAGACATTACGTTCCTTGAATTGCAAATTTTCCGGAGAGGATATCTTAAATGGAAGTTGGAAATGCTTTATTGAAGGGGTTGCCAGTGGCAAATACTATCTGAAAAAGAGCAAAGCAGAGCACAATGTTTCAGCAATGTCGGTGACAATGCATTGAAAATTTATTATTGTGGTATGTAGTTTATCAGTTTTTTTATTTATTTTGTAAAATATCCTCTTTATATGCTTTTAAGCGTTATCTTAAGATATAAATCATTCCAACCGTAAAAGCAAAGTGTGTCGTTATCAAGAGCTGCAAACTCTGTTTCCCTTCCCAAGTACTTATACAGGATACGTTTTCTTGTTTCTTTATAGCCTTGTGAATGAGTTTTTCTTCCTTCAAGTTATATTCGCTCAAGGACATGGTGTAAAGTAGATTTCTATCAGGATGCTTATTCGCTTCCAGGACCGTTCGATTTTGTATTTGACGACAGTGCATGCACAGTTGAAAACAAACATGATACAATAGTGAGCAGTATTGCAGGTGTATCTATGTACTTGTGGTTTTACAGTGTATCTGAAAGATATGAGATCCTTAAATTTTTTAGAGCTTGGCATCTTTGTAGACAGCATGATAATGATTTGCGGCAAGGAAATCCTTATCAGATAGGAAGTGCAATGTAATATAATGTTTTTATGTGCATATGTCTGGAGCATTTTCGCGAAGGAACAAGGCAAATCTCAATTTTTGTTGTCATAGAAGTGATCCAAAAAAGGTATAAATAAAATTATATGAAAGTAAAGCAAGATTTTATGGCATTCATATTTAGTTGAAAAGCATGACCCACCTAAAATTGTCGTTCGAAATGACAGTTTTTATAGCATTAACCAATCACACCACTTCCCCATTTCTATCATAATAGGGAACTTTAAAACACAAACAACTTGTTGATATGTACCTAAGGTTTGAATTTTGTTTCCATCTCCAGCCTCGCTACTTCCCTTAAGGTAGGTCAGATATCATTATCTTACCAAATTTTGTAGAATGAAGATACTGTTTAACCAGCGTTACAAATCGAAATTTGAGCAAAACGTTTTTCGACAATGAATTTGATTTCCTTATATCTGAGCTTTATATTTTTATTGTTGAATTAATAATACTATTAGGAAGGCTTACCATTATTTTTTTTTTAAATTTATAAAACTAAGATTAATTCAGTATGTCACCCATTGGTTATCTTCAGACACAGTGTAAACTATAATAAAAAAGAAAAGCAACGATATAAAACTATAAAGCAAATTACCCAAATCAAGAAGGTTTGTTCGAGTGAGTCTTTGTATTTGATCACTATCAAGAAGTCTGACTGCTAATAGTCTAATTTCATGTTTAAATGCTGTTTCATTATGATAAACCTTCATATCATCCGGGCATACTCGTATATACCACGTAGTGACCAAATTGATGGTGTGGTATTCGTTTTTTTTCTTGTTTTTCTTGTTAATTGGGCAGCCTTGCCGACAGCAGTTTTTCAAAAATCCTTTTAAATATTCGCCAAAAACGAGCAACTTTATTTAGGCCTTAACCCAGTTTTTGTATCATAATAATTTCCACCAATTTACATGTACTGGATGCTTGCATTAAGGGCGTAGTACTGGTTAGAATGCTAAAAACAGCCTAATTTTCAATATTTTTTCACCTCCTTTACTATATATAAAACTTAAAATTTGCATGGGTAAAACACACATTACGAAGATTACAAAAAAAAATGTGGTCTAAGTGCGACCCTTGAGGCCCACACGACTAACTTCCCAGTGGGGTGAATAAAAAGCTATAATTTGCTTTTATTAATAATTACTATTGTTAAACATTATTATTCTAAATTAATATAATTACTGTTATTATTTTTATCAATTTTTTATCTAACCATAAAAGCTTTGGTAGAGGAAGACGTCTCCATCATCTGGTCATCCTCTACCAACGCCTCGACAACCTCGTCCTCTTCGTCCTCGTCATCCTTCTTGTCCTCCACTTCGTCCTCAACTTCGTTCTCCATCTCGGCCTTGGAATCCACAACTATTATTGAGGTATTTATTTATTATTTACAATAATCATTCGTTATTAATAATGTTTGACCGTTACTGAATAATTATAATTGACTTTATATATACAATATCAAATTATAACTAACATTATTCGATTGTTATTAACAATATTAAATTATTTATAACAATATCCAATTATTAACTGCATTAGCGTCTCTACTCCCATTCACCCAAACCTGATAATATAAGTTTCGAATTTTATAAATTAACCTTTTTTTAAATAACATTTTTTACAAATTTGATCACAATTTTGCTAAAACGCACAATAATAACAGCATTACTATGAAGGTATTTGGTATCTGCACGAATTAATAGTGCGTATCAACAGTTTAAAAATAAGCAATTTTTAGTCGTTTTTTCAGTTTTTTCATCCTAAATATAAAACGGCTTAACCGATTTTGCTGAAAAGTCATTCAGTTCTAAGTTACGTAATTACGCGTCGTAATTACCGGTCCCACGTCAAACGATGTTTGGTTCTTGAGATAATCGAGACGAAAAATTATTCCGAACGCACATACGTACATACGTACATACGCACATCCGCACATATGCACATCCGCACATACGTACATACACACTCACAGAAATCTCTCTAAAAACGATGGATTTGGATTCTAGAGACCTTAAAACGTGGAGATATGTCAAAATTTGGGATTCGCAAAATCGACCCCATTACAATAACTTCCCATAGGGAACTGGGAAGTTAATTATTATTCATTTTTGTCATTTTTCTACTTATTTATAGAGGGCGCCAAAGTCGATGTCTCGAAAAATGCCTCATATCAATGCGGAGAGATAATCTCAGGAATTAAAAATCTGAAACAAAAATATCAAACCGCATTTTAAAGAGGAATGTTTCTTACGGGGTGATCTACCACAATATTTTAAAAAAATGGTTAAAAAAATTGACGGTTGATTGAATTTTTTTCGAAAAATCGCTTTTTCACTTTGTTTCGCTTGCCAAATTTTTTCGATTGAGTTTTGGTCGATATTGAATTGAATACCACACAAAATACTTAAATAAAGTATCACACCAAATTTGACTTAAATCGGTTTGGCCAATCCGGAGAATAAGTGTCCGCAGTTTGAAAAAAAAGTCATTTCGAGAAAAACGCGTTTCAAGTTTTACACTTTAACATTGCCGCTAACGCCGAAAAACGATGGAAAATGGCAGGATACAATACGCATAGCTGTCCTTGGGCTTGACTTCAAAATCATTATTCTTAGATAATTTTCTCGCAGATTCACTCGTGAACGAATTATCATGCTCGGAATTATGTTACCGAAAATACCGCTTACCGAGCGAAAAAGACGTGTGTGCTCAAACTGCCGTAACTTCTTTATTTTTGGGAATATCTTAATAAAATGTATAATAAATTGAAAAATGCAAGCATTTAATTTTTTTAACTTCCCAGTATATGGGAAGTTCTTGTAATCGCCTCGAAAATCGAAATTGAAATTTTCAACATTTCTTTACGTTTTGAGTTCTTACGAGTATATTTTAAGTGTTTTTAGAAAGAAGTATGTATGTGTGTGTGTGTGTGTGTATATACGTACGTCCGTACGTACGTATGTGCGTTCGTGGACAGTTTTTTCTACGAGCATAACTCACGTAAACAAAGTCCCATCGACTTCGTTAAGGTGTCAATCGAAGCGCCTTTGCAATCTCAAGAGCTGATTAGTTTTTGGGAAACTTCGGTCGGGGGGGTTTGCTGTTTTGCCCGTTTGAAGGTCATTTCTGTCATGCGTTATATCTCCCGAAACAAATACGCGATTTTCATTATTAAGGTGTCAATCGACGCGTATTAACATTTATGTGATTCAGTCAAGTTTTTAAGAAAATTCATAGAGGTTTTTTTTTAATTTTTTTGAAAAAGTGCAAAATATTAGGTTTTTTTTCATAAACAGTAAATTTTTAACCTGATGTTCGAAACACAGTAATCAATATTTATAAAATTTATATACTCCAAACAGAGTTTGTGCAAAAACCAACAAAATTTTGTCTCATGATTACAAAAAAAATTAAATTAAAAATCAAAAATCATTAAAAGTCATAATGATTTCAAGGTCATTTCTGCCATTCACTATATCTCACGAACCAAATATAATATTTGCATCACTTAGGTGTCAATCGACGTGTATTAACATTTTTGTATTGTTTTTATATTTAAAAAAATCGTTGGACGCGTTTTTTAATTTAACAAAAAAAATGCAAAAATTTAGGATTTTTTCATAAAAAATAAATTTGTTAACCAGATTTGCACAACACGGTAATAAATGTTTATAAAATTTATAAATCCTTATCAAATTTTGGAGACAAACACGCAAAACGCTTTTCCATGATGTTTAAAAAAATTAAAAAAAAAATAAAAAATCATTCAAAGTCGCCATGTAAAAAGTGTTCATATGAATGATTTTACCCGACTACTCTTATTCTGAAGACATTGTTGTTAAGCCAATCACAGTTTATTAATATTTGCATAATTTAAGCAGATTTTTAATAGTCTTCATAGCACCGTGTTTTAATTTTTATATTAAAACTGCTTAAATTTTGAAAATCAAAAAAAATTAATCAAATTTGCATTTGTGGCAATGAACGCTTTGAATGGTAAAATGTTTCGTAGTCAATACTTTGCTAGATCATATGCTATAAAAAAAGCTTTCATCAATATGAAAATAACAAATAACGTAGAAACCCCCCCTCCATCGATCCTGGTGAATATTCAATCAAATCAATCTGTCCCCATCGACCAAAAACCTTACGTAATCAATTGACGCTCCCGTAGATGATACGATTGATATTAAGTCATTCCAGTTACTGTTATGAGAGGTACATTATTATTATTTAAAGAAGTATTATTTTCATAATTATTATTTTGTTTAGTATTTTTAATATTTATGTAAATATTACTGGGAAGTTGACCGTGTGGTCCTCAAGGGTCGCACCTCGCAGCTTGTTTTGTTTAGTATTTTTAATATTTATGTAAATATTACTGGGAAGTTGACCGTGTGGTCCTCAAGGGTCGCACCTCGCAGCTTGTTTCTAGATGCTTTTCATAATTTAAGATTTTTGCATGTTATCTGTTGGCAACGATCCATATTTTTCTTTTAAATGGTTTTTGCATTTGCTAAAGTTTTTCTAAGTTATTATACACAGATTTTCACCTTAGCATAAGTATTTCTCTTTAATGTTTTGTCATTTATTTGTTCAAAACAGGTTTTTGGACGGACCAAGTGTTTGTAGATTTTTTCTTCTGGTTCTTACCTTTTTGGATAATTGTTTGCCACAGTTTGGTGAATTTAATTTTTGGTTTTGTTCCGAGCTATTTTGTTTGCATCACTTATGAATCTCGTTGCCTCCGTTTCCAGTTACATTAAAGTTCTTAGTTCGACGTTTAAATTGAATACAAGATCCAGTTCACGTTGAAAGTTAGCCTATTGCCTCGTCAATACTAGTTAATCCTCCTCCTCATTTTGGAATAAATTCATTCATTGCAAAAACTCTTTCGGTTTGATCAGATTTTAGTTCAAAGCTCTCCTCAAATTATATTTTTTTAAAGAACCCCTTTTCTTACGAAGACGGTAGAAAAATCTTAAAATAAAATGGTTTACCTGTAGAATAATTTTCGCATCCCACTTTTTTGGTCGCTGGTACAGCTCATTATCTTTTGTTTCTGTCATTCTAGATTTTCAATCTACATGTTCAGCATTATAATTTTTTTCTGCCATAAATCTGTAACGAAAATATTGCGAGGTATTTTTAAAGTCTTGCTTTTGAAGCTTTTGGCTGAATATTTCCGTTTACCTCAATTTCAATCTTCGGACAGACGGCTGTTTAAAACTTATTCCAAATGCTAAGTCGATAGAAAGATTCTAACTGTTTCAAAAAAAACGATTAAAGTAAGTAACAAATTACACAAGTATGAGAAAAGCAATTGCATACTTCAAACCGCCTTCCTTCGAAAAAAAAACATATAGAATTTTTTATATAGAGTCCCTCTCAAGCAAAATAAGGAACGAATTAAAAAAAACTTTAATTTCAGCGAAAACAGCAAATATGAATGGTATTCGCAACTTAATTTTAAATTGAATTTTTAAATGAAGTTAGTCGTGAGGAAATATGCCTGGTCAAAATAAAAATTTGAAACAAAACAATCTTAGTAAGTTAACTTTGGCGAGCATGCATATTTTCAACTGTGGCTTTTGTGAACGATTTAAGTGATTTCCTACAATTTTTTAGCTCATCTCTTCAACCAATTACCTGCAAAGCTAAACGACTGGCAAACAGGATTATATTCGTGATTTCAACACTACAGAGAAAGAACATTGCTCGAATTTTCTCACAGTAGTTGCGTGACAAAATTCTGTCAGTCATTACTATCTAAACCAAATAAGATTACAAATAAGTTGCCACTCTTTAAGATTATTCTAATTTTCAAAATATAATGCAGCTAACTTATCAATTTATCTCATTTGAGAGCGCTATTGATAAATATTCAGCTATTTTTAGGGGCTATAAAAACGATCAAAGATTGTACTGCTCTACTTTCAATTCTTTCTTTTTTATTTGTGAACATTTATACCTCCTTGTTCTTCTCCTCCTCTTTGAATTAACTAAAGTTTAATATTCATTTTTTTCTAATATTCATTTTGAGCTTTTAGGCGATTAATCTATATTTTTTGATTAATTTAATCAATTTCACTTTTGCAGGAAGCGAAGCATGCCACAAACTACTAAAAACTAGCAAGTAGAAAATACTATGCCCCAGGTCACTCGGTGGAATCATTATTTTTTTCATCAACAGCAGATACACAACCAATCCTTTTCACGTTTCGCTCAGCACACAATATTGCTAGGGGCTCCCACTAGGAAAATTCTAGAAAGTCACCCAATAACAACAATGGCTGTAGGTTTCCCGAAATGATCCCAAATCGCCCCAGGACAGCATTTAGCAAAAAATCTTGGCTCAAGTCTGCATCCCACGCACGAGAAGAAAGTCCCAATACCACCAAGAACGGCAACAAAAAGAGGACGTTAGAAGATTACCTCAGAGTCACCAAGTAAATTGGTTGCAATCTCAATTTTCTCGGCTTGTCCTGGAACTGAGTGTTGATTTAGGCTGAAGAACGTGGCCGAGTGTGGGACAATGAGAATCGCTGCTGATCAGAATCATGATATTCCTCATCAAGAACAATTTCATTGTTAAGGATGAATGACCATGGCGAACAATCAGCATCAACGTTTTGGCAGCATTGAACGGGTATCAAGCGGAGAGACTTGAGGTAAAGAATGGAATCTCTTGGATAGTTACTAGCAATTCTTGCCCTTGAAATGATGTGGCCAGACTAAACACTGAAATATTACGACGAACGATTGAAGTGTTTTAAATCAATAAGAAATTTGTAATACTGAAAAAATCAGAATACTGAAAAAATCAATTGAATGGTAAGCTTGTTCCGAGCGATAACTTAAATTGCTGATAAAAATGCAAGAAAACGATAATCACGTCAATCAATCGAACACTTTACGCACAATTTATAAATGCTTGGTCAATTTAAAAGCAATGCTATTTACCTCCAGATATCAAAATCGATAGCCTGCGTCAAAATTCGATCGTCGAGCCTGAGAAAAAAAATCGCAAAGGAATCTCCTTTTAGCTTTTCATCTTAACAAATATAAAGACATGCGCTTTGGTTTCTACAGCATTAATTTTACCAAAATAATAACAATGTGGAACTTTTGGTAGTTGAATTTATAGTAAAAATATAGAAGATATTTACTTAAAAACTTGTTTAATGCACTCCTAATGTATATAGTTGCTAGTTTAAATATTATCTTGAAACTTAAATATTTGCAATTACATTGTGATGTAGTCTAGCAAATCACGAATTTGACGCCACAAAAAATACAACGTGAAAGAAAATTTAAATGCAGGTAGCAGTGGCGAGGGGTGAAAAATTACTGTGGGTAAGCCGATGATTTTCTAGCATCAATTTTCACAGCTGATTCGCAAGCCGAGAACGCTACCGGCTTTTTGATTTGTTTCCATATCCCATTGAGGAAAACCGAGCTGCCATTCCAACAAACGGGAGTTGAATGCCCACGGACCTTAAATTTTTGATGAATTCGAGACTCGGAAAGCTTTGCTGCAACTCTTACAGATGTTGATCGCTTTGCTGGTTATTATGGAACTATGAGGATGTGTAGAATGAAAAGAATGGAGTATGATGGAATAAACACTGAGATCAAGTGGAACGATTGTGCATGTTTACAGTGATGCATGCAAGTAAATAAACACTTCATTCCCTTATAAAACTGAAGTGACATTTTTGGAACATATTTGGAAAGGGAAGCCGATGGGAATCGGCTTATATGAACGCCTCGCCACTGGTAGGTAGTCGAAAGAATTAATTAGATAAAATAACGTGAAAATGTTTTTTCTAAATAATGAGAATATACAAAAAAAAATCTATCAAAATTTGTAGGTTATAAATTCATCTATGAATTTATTTATGAAAAAATAAATATTAAAAAGGCAATAAACTATTTCGATTAATATATATTAAATTAGATTCAATGTCGGCACTTTTTCCCAATGTTCACTACAAAGTAAATAATTATTTTTCCTTTTTTACATTAGGTTTATTTTTGCTAAGTATAACGCATTTTCGACTATTACTTACAGTCTTCTTCAGTACACTATGTTTAAATTAGTTCTTATTTCCTATTTTATACATTTAAGATTCAAAAGATATTTTCTTATCCTAGATTAAGTATCTATTTAAGTTTTATTGCCTTAAATAAAGGAGAGGTACAGTTGCCGATATCGGTATTTATCCTCATTTCTGCAGGTACTTGAAATATTTTCAGGGATTCCATGACGTCCAATTTCGCTGGTTTGTTAATATGACTCACACAAGTTACACAGTTGATATCGATGTGGTGGTTTTCCGATAAAATGTGCTTAGCTACCGATGATCTAGTATGCGTCATGGGTTTTTTTCGGGCAATTTCGGCTTCTCGAATATGCCCATGAAATCTCACTGGGATCAATCTTTTTGTTTGGCCTATGTATATTTTCTGGCAGTCTCGGCATTCTATACGATAAACTCCACTTTGTTCGTTCAATGATCTTGGATCTTTAGCTGATCCTAATTTTTCTTGTATCGTCTGGTTACGGCTCGACGCAACAGTTTTAACGTTGAACTGCTTAAATATTTTCCCGATTTTCTTTGAACTGGATGAGTATGTTATCGGAACACGTCTAGAGGCTTCGTTGTGGGCACACAACGTCGTTAATTTCATCATATTGTATTTTTTTTCAATTTTCGATTAATTATACTGTTTATGTTTGATATGCCATATCCGTTTATTTTGGCTGTTTCGATTATGTATGATTTTTCTCGCTGGAATCTATCTCTCGTTAGTGGTGTTGTCAAGAGCCGGTGGATCATTCCATGGTATGTGGACATTTTGTGACTGGTTTGTAGATGCACTGTTGCATTAAATATGATTGTTTAAAACCATAACATAAATAAAAACTTGAAAAACGTGATACTTGTAAAATTGTGTATATCTCAAAAGCAAATACAGATTTTAAATTTTATAAACATTTATTATGGCGATGTGCAACTCAGATTAAAACTATATTCTTATTTTGACAAAAACCCTAATTTCCACATTTTCTTGATTAAATTAAAAAAAGGCTTTAAAGATGGTTTCTGAGATATAAAAACATCGCAAAAATGTTAATACGCGTCGATTGACACCTTAATGATGCAAATATAATATTTGGTTCGCGATATATAATGAATGACTTAAATTACCTTGAAGGCCATGGTGACTTTTAATGATTTTTTATTTGTAATTTAAATTTTTTGTAATCATAAAAAAAGGTTTTGCTGATTGTATTACAAGAACTGTTTGGAGTGTATAAATTTTATAAACATTGATTACTGCGTTTTAAAAATCAGGTTAAAAATTTATTGTTAATGAAAAAAACCTAATTTTTTGCCCTTTTTTCTAAAATTAACAAAACGGCTACAACATTTTTTTAAATTGAATAGAACCACATAAATGTCAATACGCGTCGATTGCTTCCTTAACGATGCAAATAGTATGTTTTGTTCGCGAGATATAGCACATGACAGAAATGACCTTCAAAGAGGCAAAACAATAAAAAACACCCGACTGAAATGTCCTAAAAACTAATCAGCTCTTAAAATTGCAAAGACGCTTCGATTGGCACCTCAACGAAATCGATACGACTTTGTTTACGTGAGCTATGCTCGTAGAAAAAACTGTCCACGAACGTACGTACGTACACACACACATACGTCTATTCTTCTAAAAACTATTTAAATATACTCTAAAAACTCCAAAACGTAAAGAAAAGTCGAACATTTCAATTTCGATTTTCGAGGCGATTACAAGAACTTCCCAAATACTGGGAAGTTAAAAATGAAGAGGAGGTACTTCTACACAGTTAAAATATCTCGAAACATTCATAGTTTGGCAGGCCATTTGTTCTTGTGGTCGAAAAATTAGTATGATCGGAAAGATGTATGGCACGGAGTGCTTGAAAAAAAGAGATTTTCAGATCTCGTTCTTGTACATCCTTTTTTCTGGTCAGACTTTTTGACTTGCCATTACAGCCGTCGAGAAATGAAAGTGTACGGGTACTATGGCATATTTATTGTTCCTCAAGACAAAAATACGCCAAACTGCCCAGAACTCCGCCATTTAGAAAATTAATTGGCTCTTATAAAAATTACATTAAAATTGAAAATGGCGATAAGCAGAAAATGCGTTCAACGATAAAGATATGCAAGTGTAGATGACGGGATGCAAAGCAAAAGTCCGTGGATTTATTAGAACAAGTGTAAATCAACTATTTTTTGTATAAACATATAGTGTCTCCTTCAAGCAATAAAACATTCTCAGTTTTTCCCGGCCGATTTTTTTCTGAATCACACTTTATATAATTTTGACTACCACTCACTTATACATTTATCTTTGGGATAGGTAACAACTTGGATTGGTGGTGAAATCGACTTGCTTAAAAATATTCAGGGCGTGTTTTAAGAGAAAATGAAATTAATCTTGAGTTTTATCGCATGAACCATCTCGCAACATTATCTGCATGGTGATTTTGTGAGTTTGAGTGAGTTTTTCTATATTACATGAAATAATTATAGGTTGTTTTTACAATGGCAAATAATAAAAAAAATTATGAGCATAAATATATTTTTGTTTTTATAAAATGACTATGAATATTTTGCAAATTTTTAAAGATTTTGCTTGCATCAAGTACTCAAGGGGTTACATCGATCTTTTATTTTCAAATAATCGATCAATTTTATTTTATTTTATATAAAAGAACAGTACTTCAAGAATATTTAAACCAAATTTGAAATAAATTCGAGCAGTATTACCGCGTGATCGGTACGTGCGCTCTGCCATACCTAGCGTATTATAACATACGCATGTAGCACGGTTCTACCGCGTAAAATCAGCTCCTTTTTTTTGTCATACATCACAACAACAAAATGATGCTCTGAACATCGCGAATGAGGTGAACGAATTACTGTATGGAACTGGAATCGACGACTCGATGTTAGTCGCTAAAAAATATTTTTAATTTATTAAATCGCGGTAAAAAAAACTTTAAACGCGTTTTTCTCGAAACTTTGTTTTTCCGTGAGGTAGGCACGATTTCCCGAGAACGAATCCACCGACTTTGCTGAAACTTAACACAGTTCCCCTTTAGTGTATTGACTCGTGCTTGAACGAAGGGATTTATTCGGCCGACTCGTTTTTGTTGCATGTGAAAAAAATATTTTAAAAATGATGAGAACCGAAAAATGCTAAAAAAAATATGGGCCGAAAATTCATTCAAATCCACCTCAAAACTTTAAATTTAATTTTTTCAATTTCTTCGCTCAAGCACGAGCCAAGTGCATCAACTATAAGATTTTTTTTTTGAATTTCTGATTTGAGATTAACCTGCACCGAAATATTCTGCGTACCGAAAAAAAGGTTGGACGAAAAAAACTTCAGAAAAATTGACAATTTTCAATGTTTCTAGCTGAAAGTTTTTTTACAACTTCTTGAAATGCGGAACTTTCATGTGTGTAAATTTTAAATAAAATAGATTGTTGGTTTTTAAAACACATTTTTTTTTGAAAAAGTTAGTTTTTTTTCTTTCAAGCCCTATGTGAATCAATTAATTTGCAAGTGGATGTAGTTGTTAAAGTGTCATGATAAAGTAGCTTGATGTTAAAAGTAAGTAGGTACGAATTGTATCAATCACAAATCGTTAGATCTCTATGAGTGCATCATGGTTATAATGCACTAACATCAAGTTTAAGTGTTTGATAGTCATTGACAGATCAAGAAGTTTTATATACCTATATCTTAAACCATCAGGATGCAGATAACAGGAAGACACAATATTATAAGTAGTCTAAAAAGTTTATGTGTGTACGTACGTATGTACGTACGTACGTATGTACGTTCGTGGAGAGTTTTTTCTACGAACGTAACTCACATAAACAAAGTCCTATCGACTTCGTTGAAATGTCAATCGAAGTGTCGTTGCAATTTTAACAGCTCATTAGTTTTTAGGACACTTCGGTCAAGGGGGTTTATTGTTTTGACTCTCTGAACGTCATTTTTCTTGTGCGCTATATCTCGCGAAGGTGTCAATCGACGCGTATTAACATTTCTAGGATTGTATCAAATTTTTCGGAAAAAATTTGTAGCTGTTTTTTAATATTTTCAAAAAAACTGCAAAAAATTATAGTTTTTTTCCACAAATAACAAATTTTCAAACTGATTTACAGAATATAGTAATCAATGTTAATGTAAATTTGTATATTCCCAACAGTTTTTGTAAAGAAAACAGAAAATCCTTACTTCATGATTACAAAAAAAAATTCATTAAAAGTCATCATGTCCTTCAAAGTCATTTATGTCATTCACTATATCTCGCGAACCAAATATAATATTTGCATCATTGAGGTGCCAATTGACGCATCCTAACATTTTGTGATGTTTTCAAGGTTAAAAAAAATCAATCAATTTCAATTCAATAAAAATAACGCAAAAAAATTAAGTTTTTTTTAATAAAACAAAAATTTTTAACCTAATTTGCACATCGCAATAATAAATGTTTATACAATTTATAAACTTTCATCGATTTTTATAGAAAAACAAGCAAAGTTTTTTGTCATGATCACAAAAAAAAATTAAAAAAAAACCATTCAAAGTCATCACTTAGAAGCGGTTCATATGAATGATTTACCTTATATCTCTTAATCTTAAAACATTTTTGCAAAGTCAATGAAAGCTTATTAATATTTACATCATTTGAGCAGATTTTCAATAGTCTTGACAGCGCTGTATTTTAACTTTAATGAAAAACTGCTTAAATTTTGAAAACCATTAAAAATCAAATTAAACTTGCATTTGGTGTAATCAACGCTTTGAATGGTAAAATGGTTTGTAACTAACACTTTGCAAGATCGAATGCCTTAAAAAGCTTTTATCAAATGAAAAATTGTAATTTTCAGTAGTTTTGCTTTTTAATGGTCGTAAGGTTTCAGGTACTTCCTTCATCTTACTTTTTACATGCAATTTATTCAAAATGGCCATCATGCATTTTGTCGTCTTAAGTGGGCGTAATAACAAAAACTGCATTCATTTTTGTGAGTTTTTTTTCCTTCAAGCACCAATATGAAAATAACAAATAACGTAGAAAAGGCTTTGTAACCTCTCTCGCCTCCTCTCGATCCACCAAAATCCTTACGTAATCAATGGACGCTCCCGTAGATGATACGATTAATATTAAGTCATTCCAATAACTTTTATGAGAGGTTCATTATTATTATTTGAAGTAGTAATATTTTTAACTTCCCAGTTCCCTATGGGAAGTTATTGTAATGGGGTCGATTTTGCGAATCCCAAATTTTGACATATCTCCAAGTTTTAAGGTATCTAGAATCTAAATCCATCGTTTTTCGAGAGATGTCTGTGAGTATGTATGTACGTATGTGTGTATGTGCGTATGTGTGTATGTGCGTTGTGCGTTCGCAATGATTTTTCGTCTCGATTATCTCGAGAACCAAAGATCGTATTGACGTGGGACGCGTAATTACGTAACGTAGAACTGAATGATTTTTCGGCAAAATCGGTTGGGCCGTTTTTTATTTAGGATGAAAAAACTGAAAAAACGACTAAAAATTGCTTATTTTTAAACTGTTGATACGCACTATTAATTCGTGCAGATACCAAATACCTTCAAAGTAATGTGCATTTTAGCAAAATTGTGATCAAATTTGTAAAAAAGGTTATTTCAATAAAATAAAGATTAATTTATGAAATTCGAAACGTATATTATCAGGTTTAGGTGAATGGGAGTAGAGACGCTAATGCAGTTAATATTTGGATATTGTTGTAAATAATTTAATATTGTTAATAAAAATCAAATAATTTAAGTTATAATTTGATATTGTATGTAGAAAGTCAATTATAATTATTCAGTAACGGTCAAACATTCTTGATAACGAATGATTATTGTAAAAAATAATTAAATACCCTCAATAATAGTTGTGGATTCCGAAGCCGAAATGAAGAACGAAGTTGAGGACGAAGTGGAGGACAAGAAGAATGATGAGGACGAAGAGGACGAGGTTGCCAAAGCTTTGGTAGAGGATGACCAGTTGGTGGAGACGTCTTCCTCTACCTAATCTTTTATGGTTGGATAAAAAATTGATAAAAATAATGAAAGTAATTATATTGATTTAGAATAATAATGTTTAATAATAGTAATTATTAATAATAGTAATTAATAATAAAAGAAAATTATAGCATTTTATTCACCCCACTGGGAAGTTAGTCGTGTGGGCCTCAAGGGTCGCACTTAGGCCACATTTTCATAATTATTATGGTGTGTAATATTTTTAATATTTATGTGAATGTTACTGGGAAGTTGACCGTGTGAACCTCTAGGGTCACACCTCGCGGCTTGTTAATTATTCTATTATTTCCATAATTTCATTGAACTAAATAAGTACCATTTTGTTGACATTTTTCTGGTAAAACCATTATTCCTTCAAATTAAAACCAAGCTTCTTTTTAAATCCAACTTCGTCCAAATAATTGGAAGCTGTTTGATGCTGAACGTTGAGCTGCTCAGCGATGTGATAGCTGCTTATATTCAACAACTTTTAAGCGATCGGCCAAGATGATGTGCATCCTTAACATTAAAATTTTCGGAACGAAATCGAATGAAACATTCTCCGGCTGTTTTTTTTGATACGACATTATCATCGCAAACTGCACAATTTCATTTGTGCCTGTGTTGCATTCTTTCCTTTTTTGAAATAGAATTTCAAAATGTATCTGATTTCTTTTTTATTCGCAATAAATTTTAATATGGATTGACTTTTCACCGAACAAAACAATACTAAATTTTTTTATTACATACGAGTATGGCAAAAATGACATGACACATTTCAAAAAAAGGACATATATAAATTTACAGCCACTTTAGACTACCCAATATAAATCAATTAAAACAAAAATATTTAAGAACGGCTAATTCACTTTCTGGAAAATATAGTCTCTTTTCATTTTCTTGTCAACATTTTGGTATATTGTACTGAAATATATATTCGCATATAATCGTGCTTTTCCCGCCTTCACTTTATTATGACACCAACTTCCATTTGCAGCCTCAATCGAGTTGATTTTCAAGCGCTGAATATCTTTCCATTTCCCACCGAATCCAAAGCAAACTGGAATGTTATGTTGCTGTTTCTCCGCTGTTTTTCATAGGAACAATTTGAACTCAGTTGAGAGCATGCAATTGTTCGGAATGGTTCGGAAGGCAGAGTATAATGAAAGTCGAAATGAAACCAAAGATATCGCAAAAAATAAGTCCGTGTTTAGAGCAATTGCATTGCGTCACATTGAGGCCATGCTGCTGCAGATTGAAAGGATATCAGTGGTGTGAAGTGTGAAGTACCAAGTGCTTCTGATTTGAGTCCTAGCTTGCAGAGTAAACGGACATCCAGTGCATACTAACTGACGCCGGTAACGCGGTATTGCTGTCATCTAACTGAAATCCAGATTATTTTGGAAGCACACCTACATATATCTCAAATCAAGCGCAACACGAAGACAGCTTGAAACTGGAAAAAGGTAAGACATTCTGAAAAAATATTTGTCATTAAAATTTTTCATCATATTAGAGTCAACTCTCTTCGTTCAGAGTTTTGTTCATGAATCTGCAGGAGACTCTTTGACAAAACATGGATATTAAACTTCGTAATGATTTACTGGTTCTAAGCGGCAATCGTTCTGTGAATAAGTTATGAAATACTTAAACAGTGTCCAATTTAGGACAAAACTTCACTACTCTTAAAATACTTCGCCACACTGCAAAGTAACTGACGAAATGCCTTTAAATCTCAAGGTAAAAAGCATCTATAAACTGTTTGAAACAAAGCAGGAAGTGAACACAAAAACCGACATTTCTTCGTCCTTTGTCGCCAAAGAAATTCCATTAGAAATTCCAAGCCAACGAAATTTTCGCACTAATAACGTTCCGTCTCAGGTAACGTATCTTTTCTGCCGGGCAGCCTAGTTTCACATCTAAGGCGGCAGTCCACTTTAGTGGGTGTACCTGCTGCTTTGACCTCAAATCTCATTTCTTGAGATTCAGCCATCTTAATGCCAATTTATAAAATTTTGGTCGCAAAAATTTAAACATCGAACTCTTTAGGCTCAACCTCCTACTCCACTTTTTACTCTAGATTTAACGGGTAGCTTATTTATAAACTAAGGCCCACCCTCCCATAATATAGCGCATGCGTATCGGCATGAGTATATTGATTTTTGAAACTGTACATAGAGATAACATCCCTACTTTTAATTTTAGAGTAAGTTTTCTGTACATAGATTTTAGAATAAAAGAGCTGTAGATTTAAAGATAAAATAAGAGTTGATTCAAAAACCATACTGCCATATTCGGTAAGTGCTCTCCTGCCATATTTGACAGCACCATGCGATTAGAAATATAGGCATTTTGCGTGGCATTGAAACTAGCACTTGTCAGGTAAAATATCATATCATTCATATTCAACAAAATAAACATAGCACAACACTCATCAATATTGACTTTTGGTGTACCATCGCAGCTTAGTGCGTATTATCGTGGATAATTTCCCACTTTGGATCCGAATTTCATTTCGAACGAAAAAAAAAAACAATTCCAAAATGCCTACACTAATTTTCTGAGGCTATACGTCCTATTTTACTCTTTCCAAAAAAAACTATCGTACCCTTATCGAGAAAATAATGCAAAAACTGACTACCTGAGAGAGCCAAAATCACCTTATTTAATCAAAACGGACTAACACCCGAAAATACTAACGATTGATGCGAATCAATGCCGCGCGAACAAACTAATTCTCGTGCGGACGTGCTACTTCTGACAGACGGATGTCAGTGAAGCTCACCAGGCGTAAATATTACTGTCTGGGCCCACCTTACAATGCTCTGGCGTTTGTTTATTTGCATGAACAGCGAAAACAACAGAAATTTATAATAAATACATAATAAGACTAAAGGGACCCAATAAATAATATTCAGATAAAAATGATAACAAAAATATCAATTAAGGCTTAATGAACAACAGACAAGTAAGAAAAAGAACGCGAAATTCCTTTTATAATAGTGTCAAAAATATATAAGACATGTACAAAAAAACTGAAACAGGCTGTAACTAGTCAAAATATGTATGTGAATAAAATATACATATTTTGTGAAGATATTACACAGACTTTTAACAAAATATCAAAAAAAACCACATACTCTCCGTAACCAAACATCCAATACCTTTTTTTAATGGAAAGTGTGGTTTCGGGGTGTCAGATGGCATCCTCTCCAGGTGCTGTCATTTACCATCCGTCACCAGACAGCACGACCACGGTTAGGCTTGTTGATGGGTTAAGCTCGTTATATTTCAACTATTTTATTATTTGTATCCGCGAATTATAATGACTGCCAATTGGTTCGTATATATGCTTACGTTACTATTCTCTATAAGTTAGTTTATCATGGGTTAGAACCTCCTAGGCTAGTCAACAACATCGTCTTCTAGTTGTGCTTTTTGGTTAGCAACTCACTAACACTATTATTGCACATTAACCACACCCCGAAATGACACTTTCCATTAAATTAATGATGAACCAGCATAAAATCTGGAAGCTAAGAACCCCCATTAATGTGCAATAATAGTGTTAGTGAGTTGCTAACCAAAAAGCACAACTAGAAGACGATGTTGTTGGCTAGACTAGGAGGTTCTAACCCATGATAAACTAACTTATATCCAATACCTCTTTTCAATTTCCTGATATGTTTTGAAATTAACATTGTTCTTGACATGTAAGGGTGCATACATTATAATGTAATCTCCTTAAGTACTTGCACTAAGTAGCATAGTTAGACACATTATGATTTTGAGTTATATATTTAATAGATTGGGTGGCCACTGTGCAAAGTGCTAACTCATCAACTTTATAAAATGTCTATTTTTTAGTGGTAGTTAGTTAAAAAAAGAAATTGAAGCGTTCGAAACATTATCCCATTTTTCCAGGATGATTTTAGCTAACAACTTTCTTATTATTACAGCTACATAAAAATTATGCATATGTAAGTTTTTGAAACATAATTTTCTACAAAGTTGCAATAAACAACTTTTTTGTGGAAGGCATGGGAAATTTTATTAAGAAATTGGGAGATCCAATTTCCTGTTTTTTCAAGATGGCAGCCAAATGGTGAAGTCTGCGGCCACACCCAATTGTATTTAATCTAATCACAGTAAGACCCCTCCTATTTTGGAAAAAAATACGGTTTTGCTCTCATAGTAGTAGTAGTTTACTTGGCTGAAAACATCACTCATTACGTGACTTTTCTCACTATGGCACCCAATAACTTCCGCAAGAGTACTGAGATTGCAACAAACATTACCGCAAACGACTTGTAAAAATTCTCTTGAAGTTAACTCGAAATACGGTTTGCGGTAAAAGTCAACAGGAAGAAGATTTAGGGGACCATAGAATGATTTCTGGTGGTTCTTAGCTAGTATTTTCTGAACACTACCTCCTTATGGAAACAATGTACGTACAAGGTGGTGAAAATTTAATTTTACATAAATTTGCAAATCATAATTTTTTTCTCTTGATACAAAGAATTTTAGTTTCTGTCGTCTTTTCAACGTTGCAGTGGCAGCAAAAGTTTTTTATATTTACTCATAGTAAACTATCACTTAAAGTAGAAATTTTCATTAAATCGATAGATTAACACTTTGTGCAGCCGCCACAAAAGAGACTGTTGATTGTATACATACCTAATTTCTATGTCCCAAGAACTAAAAGAAACACCAAGAAGATGAGTATTTCCATTCATTTAAAATATAACCAGTAACTATAGATAATATCTAGAATTTAATAAGAAGAAATCAATATAATTTATGGCCAAAGGTTTCTTCATCACCAAAAATAGATAAATTAACTTCAACTTCAACAGCCTGCTCCATTCTATACCTAGATGTTAATGCTGCACTAATTAATTCTTGCCATTTCCATACCAAAACCAAAGTCATCGAAAAAACAATTCAGAAGAAAACGATAACACAATCACAAATCGGAGGCAAAACAAAGATATGAATTTTGTTGAAATTTTAGCTGATGTTTCACATTATACAAAAAGTTATCCACCAACTTAAGAACCAAATCCAAGATTTATTTTTTTAAATATCATTTTTCCCCGATTAGAAATTCAGGCTAATATGGAAATTGTAATACACAAAAAGAATCAAATTTTGTTTTATAAAACAAATATCTATTTGACATTGATATTAAAATATCTACGGAGTGTCGACAAAATTTTTTGATTGAATCCAAACAGATATCACTTTTATCCATCCCGGGCCGTTTAGTTATCGGCAATTTGCAAACGGTATTAAATAAAGCAGAAAACTTTCGTTCCATGTTTTTCTTTTTTCGTGTCTAAATGATTTAAAATGAAAATTGCAAATGCGATTTTCTTCAACACAGTTCTGACTTACACAAACACTGGTTTCAATTTTGGCATGAAAAACTAAAACAAGCAAATTTCTCTCGTGATTGTCTTCAATCAAATCGTATTTTTTTAAGATGTTGACGATCGAAAATTGCACAGACCGATTTTAGCTTTCAATGGAATTTGTTGCCTTGTTTGCATATTCTAAATATGGAAAATAAAGCATACTTTTGCGTTTTCTATTTTTGGCCGAATTGGAGCTATGTTAAATTTTCAAGCTTTCACTTTCTATTGGATGAGTTTGTGAAAGATAAATTTGAATGCTGGATTTTTTAAAGCATTCAAATTTATTATATGCTTATCGCCAAATAGTTAATTTCGAGTTGATCAGCTGCATATTTAAACAAGCCGCGAGGTGCGACCCTTGAGGTCCACACGGTCAACTTCCCAGTAATATCTACATAAACATCAACAACATTACAACAATGAGTGGTATTCATAGCAGTAAAAGGAATGAGTTAATATGAATCATATCGTCTACGGGAGGGTCCATTGATTACGTAAGGATTTTGGTCGATAAGGACAGATTGAATATTCACGCGGATCAATCGGTAGTGGGCCTTTTTGGTCTTGAAAATTTTTGTTGGTTTTCAAAATTTAAGCATTTTTTCTAATTAAAAGACTATATAAACTATTAAAAATCTGCTCAAATTATGCAAATTATTTAAACCTTTGATTGAATTTACAACATTTTTTTAGAATAAAAGATATAAAGTAATTGCATTCGTATGAACCCTCTTTACATGGTAACTTAGAATGTTTTTTTTATTTTTTATTTAGTTTTTTTTCATAATCATGAAAGAAAATTTTGCCTGTGTCTCTTCAAAAACTGATAAGAATGTATAAATTTTATCACTGTGCTGTGCAAATCAAGTTAAAAAAATATTTTGTATGAAAAAAACTATAATTTTTCGCATTTTCTTCTATTAAATTAAAAAAAGGCTGAAACGAATTTTTATCATGTTAAAAACTTCACAAAAATGTTAATACACGTCAACTGACACCTAAATGATGCAAATATTATATCTGGTTAGTAAGATATAGTGAATGATTGACCTTGAAAATCATGATGACTTTTAATGATTTTTTATTTTTAATTTAATTTTTTACGTAATCATGAGAAAAAGTTTGGATGTTGTTTCTACAGACATTGTTTGGAGTATGTAAATTTTATAAACATTGTCTACTACATTTCGCAAATCAAGTTAAAAATTTATTGTTTATGAAAAAACCAAATTGTTTGCACTTTTTTTTCTTAAAATAAAAAACGGCTCCAACTATTTTTTTAAAAATTCGACAGATTCATTGAAATAAAATTGCGCGTACATTGACAGCTTTACAATGCAAATCGTATGTTTGATTCGCGAGATATAACCCATGACAGAAATGACCTTGTAGATCATGATGACTATTAATGATTTTTTATTTTTTATTTGATTTTTTTTGGAATCATGAGAACAAGTTTTGATGGCATTTTTAAAAAACTTTTTGGAGTACATAAATTATATAAAGATTGATTATTTGGACTTGACAATAAGGTTAAAAATTTATTGTTTTTGAAAATATCACAATTTTTTGCACTTTTTTTAAAAAATTAAAAAACGGCTCCAACGATTTTTTTCAAAATTTGACAATTTCACATAAATGCTAATACGCGTCGATTGACACCTTAACCATGCAAATCGTATGTTGGGTTCGCGCGATATGTATAACGCACGACAGAAATGACCTTGAAAATCTTGATGCCTGTTAATGATTTTTTATTTTTTATTTAATTTTTTTCGTAGTCATGAGGAAAAGTTTTTATGTTCATTTTACAAGCACTGCTTGAAGTATATAAATTTTATAAAAATTGAACACTGTCTATCGTAAATCAGGTTAAAAATTTATTGTTTATAAAAAAACCCTAATTTTTTGCACTTTTTTTTCTTAAATTAAAAAACGGCTCCAACGATTTTTTTAAAAATTTGATAGATTCGCACAAATGTTAATACGCGTCGATTGACTCCTTAACCATGCAAATCGTATGTTTGGTTCGCGAGATATATTGCATGACAGAAATGACTTTCAAAGGGTCAAAACAGCAAACTCCCCCGACCGAAGTATCCCAAAAACTAATCAGCTCTTAAAATTGCAAAGACGCTTCGATTGACACCTCAACCAAGTCGATCGGACTTTGTTTACGTGAGTTATGCTCGTAGAAAAAACTGTCCACGAACGTACAGACGTACGTACGTACGTACGTACACACACACATACATCTCCCTTTCTAAAAACACTTTATATATACTCTATACACCTCAAAACGTAAAGAAAAGTTGAAAATTTCAATTTCGATTTTCGAGGCGATTACAAGAACTTCCCATATACTGGGAAGTTAAAAAAAAAAGTATCCGTATGAGAAATAGAAAACGCCACCTGGCAGAAAATTGAATCAGATGAATTCAATTGATAGCATCTTAATATTATTATCGATAGTAAATCACTTTTTCAATCCGAACAACACTCATGACCATTTGTGTATTAAACTTCATATGTTGTTGCCTACGCAATACCACAGCCCATTATCAATTAATTAGCCAGTAGTTGGATAACATGTGCAAATATAAATAAATCTGATTGAATCACTCATGGATTGAAACGTTTAATTAGCTAATTATTTTATGGATGTCCAGTGGTAGCACATTCGATACGTAATATGACTACGGGAGAAATCAACTAATGGCAATTTGTGTGGATTATATCAATTTTTGCTGATTTATTTGTAACTCAATTATTTGGCAATGCACTAGCTAGCTACTAAGCCTCTTGAGTAATATTCGAATATGAATGAAATTTATGTTCAAATTGAAAAATAGCTTTTGCACACACAATACCCGTAGCAAATTGATGTTTCAGATGTTGATTTGTACTTTAGATAGATAATAGTTAGTTGCAATGCGGAAACTTGGATGATGATATGCCATTAAAATGGGAAATTATTTACTAAAATTTCACTAAATTTTAGTGCAAATATCTTAATGATTTCGAAAATTGTTGCAGCAGACATTCAATAATAGTAAAAATTAGCTTCTTTTGTAAAATATTTTTATTATGTGGAAAATAAACTCACTCAATTAGGCAAGCTAAACAAGCCATATCAGCAAGCTTACAAGAGGATTGGGCTTTGTAGTTAAGACCCAAAAGTTTCCTCTTTCACCACACCCAAAATGGCTCATGGGACATCCAGTCTTAAACAAGGCTTTCAAAGATATGACCATGTAGGTATGGCAAACAAAATGGCGATCTGAAGATGGAATTCTTCTTTTACATTTGGTTACATAATCATGTTGTAGTACTTCAATTCACATCTACTCAACGATAATTTAAGGAGATTGATGATTTTTATTAGTTTTTCAAACGAACTGTTTGAAGCATCTGATTTTAGTAAGTATTTTATTGCTCAAAGTGAAAGTTAGATGTGAAATTAGTTTTTGAGAAAAAAGTCTAATTTTTCACCCTTTTTTATTAAAATGTATAGTATCATTTTATTGTTGTTGTACTTTCATTAAAACACCGGGAGTCCAACGTTTAGTTTGCGTGATATAGTACATGACAGAAATGACCTTGGTTGTGCCAAAAAAATACACCCAACTGAAGTTTACCAAAATCTACTCAGCCATGTCATTGTAAAGACGCTTCG
>OZ012661.1:27054701-27153023 GCA_963942545.1 Oxycera nigricornis
CAACTTTCTATACCTTAGAATGTTAACAAGTCCACGTAAATTTAATTCATGTCAACAACGCAGCAATCAATATGAGACTTTGAAAGTTGCAAAAAAAAATTTCGAAGTATGTATGTTCTCTTCTTGCTGAACGACCAATCTTGAAAATGAAACACTGTCTGTGTTAGTTTTATGTTCAATAATTTTAGTTACTATCTAACTAAACCTTTAGATTCCATTACTGAAGTGAATCTCAATACGAGCATCCCACAGTCCTTCTAGTACAGCCAAACCGTCCGCATTTTGAGGTAAACCGTGCATTTTGGGTAGGCAGAATTTTTTTTAATGCAATGCGTGGGCAATGGTATAGATAGCTTAACTTCAAGTTTTTGAGGTCGCAGCTCCTGTCCTTTAGGCTCCATTTTCAAAACAAAAGAAGTTGGGGCGCCCTCATATCTCCGAAACCATGGCTGCCACAAGAAAGCTGTGTATGGCAAACTTGCGTAGAATAAAATGTTTAGCAAGTCGATCATACATTAATTTCACATGGCATCAACAATTAAAAAGTTATAGGCCTAAAACGACATCCAAAAAGGGGGGACATCTTTCGAGCGCCACAAATCCATTGCTTTCACTTTAACCCCAAAACACACAGAAAATAACTTTAAGGCAATTTTGTCTCAAGTCGTTTGCGTTATTGATCGTTTTGATTGCTGTACACTGGCGGGAGCTATTGCATCCCAAAGGGGGGAAACTCACGTGAAAAACGCATTTTTAGGGCAAATAATCGGATTCCGATGGCAAACCCCCCATCGCAAAACTCACGGAGCAATTTAGTGGGCAGAATTTTTTTAATTGCAATGAGTAGTATGTCTTTATGTGAGCTTAAATTTTAGTTTTTGGGGTCGCAACTCCAATCCCCTCTACGCAAGTTTGCCATACACATTTTTCTTGAGGGGGTCATGGTTCCGGAGATATAGGGGTGCCCCACTATTTGTTTGTTTTCAAGATGGAGCGCAGAGGATTGGGGCTGCGACCTAAGAAACTTGGATTTAAGCTGCCAGTAAGGCATACAACACAGTGCACCAAAAATTTGCTTGCCCACTAAAATGCTCCGCGAGTTTCGCAACGGGAGTTTGCCATCAAAAGCCGATTATTTGGCCTAAAAACGGGTTTTTCACTCCCGTTAATATGCAGTGATTGCAACAATCAATACCGCAAACGATTTGTGACAAAATTATCTTGGAATAGTATCTCAATGTGTTTCGCGGTAAACGTGAAATTAAAAAAGTTGTGGCGCCCGAAAGATGTTCCCCCCTTTTTGTGTGTGGTTTTTGGCTTGTAACTTTTTTTATTATTGAGCCAACGTAAAAGTTATGTATGAACGACTTGCTAAACATTTTATTCTACGCAAGTTTGCCATACACAACTTTCTTGTGGGAGCCATGGTTTCGGGGATATGAAGGCGCCCCAACTTCTTTTGTTTTGAAGATGGAGCCCAAAGGACAGGAGCTGCGACGCCAGAAACTTGAACTTAAGCTATCTATACCATTGCCCACGCATTGCATTAAAAAAATTTCTGCCTACCCAAAATGCACGGTCAAACTCCCAATTGACTGGACACATAATACATAAGCTCACAATTCATTTAAGGTACAATAACACAAACCGTCATATGTGGAACTTGATATCACGGCGACTACACTAAAAGACTACGAAATACATCATCAATCGAATGATGTCGTCCATGATTTAAAAAGATTGGATGTTAAAAACATTTATGCCTCACTCCATTGCGTGGATTGAGGAAGAACCCGCGAAAATGCTTATGAGCCAATTTCTGAAAAAAATGGTGAAGCCATTTCGTCTGTCATTCAGACAGATTTTCCTTTCCAATTTTTACGCTGATTTGAGATGGCAACTGATCATAATTCCTTATTTTACTATAAATACTAAAGTCAGATTGAATGGGTGATACATTCATTGAGAATTCATTCTGTGGACACTGTGTGTATGACGAAAGGTAGATGAGACGTCAGGTATGTTCTAAGAAAACTGAGTTTACTTAGTGGGAGCGTGACTTGTCTGGGATTTCTAACCAAGATGAATGGTATAGTATGGTTATTGCTTTAATGCATGGAAATTTTATTACTACATATTACTCAGTAGCATAAGTGAAAATTAGAAAACAGAGAAAACTAACTAGTAATTAGGATTTGTCATCTAAAATAGCAACATAGAAATAGATACTTCTATTCATTTGTCTGGGAATTCCATACGATCACGCGTATCAAAGTGTCCCAATTGACCAAAATTAAGTTTGTTGTCTCTATCTATCTACTAACCAAACAAGCCGCGAAGTGCGACCCTTGAGGTTCACACGGTCAACTTCCCAGTAATATCTAGATAAACATTAAAAATATTAAACACAATAATAATTTTGAAAATAATACTACTTTCAGTAATAACAATGAGAGGTATTCAAAGCAGTGACAGAAATGAGTTAATATTAATCATATCATCTACGAGAGCATCCACTGACTAAGTAAGGCTTTTGGTGGATGAGTGATGATGATTGATTACCAAAAATGCAAATTTGATTGAAATTTTGATGGTTTTCAAAATTTAAGCCGCTTTTTTTTTAATTAAAAGACTGCAAAAACTATTAAAAATCTTCTCAAATTATCCAAACATTTTAAAACTTTGATTGACTTTACAACAAAGTCTTTAGAATAAAAGATATAAGGTAACATCAATCGGAAGAACCCCTTTCATATGGTAATTTTTTATTTTTAATTGAATTTTTTTCAGAATCATGAAAAACGTTTTGCTGGTTTCTCTTCAAAACTGATAACAATGTATAACTTTTATAAACATTAATTACTGTGTTGTGCAAATCAGGTTAAAAAAACATTTTTTATGAAAAAAACCTAAGTTTTGGCATTTTTTTCTATTAAATTAAAAAAACCGCTGAAACGGATATTTATAATGTTAAAATAATCAAAGAGATTTTAAAACACGATGATTGACACCTTTATGATGCAAATATTATATCTGGTTCGTGAGATATAGTGAATGGAAGAAATGACCTTGAAAATCATGATGACTGTTAATAATTTTTTATTTTTTATGTAATGTTTCTTGTTATCATGAAGAAAAGTTTTGATGATGCTTTCACAAGCACTGCTTGGAATGTATAAATTTTATAAAAATTGAATACTGTCTTTCGTAAATCAGGTTAAAAATTTATTGTTTATAAAAAAAACCTAATTTTTTGCACTTTTTTTCTTAAACCAAAAAACGGCTCGAACGATTTTTTTGAAAATTTGATAGGTTCACAAAAATGTTAATACGCGTCGATTGACACCTTAATCATGCAAAGCGTATGTTTGGTTCGCGAGATATAACGCATGGCAGAAATGACCTTCAAAGGGGCAAAACAACAAACACCCCCGACCGAAGTATCCCAAAAACTAATCAGCTCTTAAGACTGCAAAGACCCTTCGATTGACACCTTAACGAAGTCGATACAACTTTGTTTACGTGAGTTATGCTCGTAGAAAAAAGTGTCTACGAACGTACTTACGTACACACACACACACATACATCTCCCTTTAATAAAAACACTTTATATAAACTCTATAGACCTCAAAACGTAAAGAAATGTTGAAAGTTTCAATTTCGATTTTCGAGGCGATTACAAGAACTTCCCATATACTGGGAAGTTAATAATTTAAGAATAATGTATCTATGATTCAAATTGATTTTTTCATTGATATGGAAAAATTAGCATTTTAACATTGCAGTCTGAGAATGTTTTTGGTTGAGTAATATCTCGCATTCAGCAGCAATAAAAGTAAATATTTCCACATCTATACAAAATCCGCACTGGAAAACTAGTTGTTGACATGCTTCTGAAACTTCTGAATATGCCACACCCGTAAATGACATTCATCATTTTGTACGTTTTGGAGTTTATGGTGAATTGTCTGGAAACAAAAGCTGTAGGTTACCCCCAATCGAAACGCATCAATTCACTACACTAACGAATTGGTGTTTCCCATCACAGAATCGAGTAATTCTTGGCTCCGTGAGTAAATTTATCTCAACGCTGCGTTTATACGAGGTGGTAATGCAAATAAGATACAGATGAGACAAGTCAACCCATTGTGTACTGAAGATGACCTACAGTTCAGAAAAAGATACACGCAGCCTTCGGTAAGTCATGCCTACACAATCTTGCTATCTGAATGAACATGGAGGTGGCTTGACTGGAAAATGGAAAGGAAAACATTGAAAGATTGCCTAGTTTATTTTGTTGTTGAGAAATCACATTGTTTCAACGAGATTATTAGTGTGGAAGTCATTATCTTAGTTCATTGCATCCGAAATAGAGACTGTTGGATGGTATATGCTTGCTTTCTTGGTTTGAATAATTAAAAAATGCAGGCACCAATTATTCATTTGTAACCGGAGAATAGGATGGGTTTTTTGAACGTTGGGAGACGAATATCTTTAAAAGATGCCAATCAAATCTTGCTCTTCATCATGTCACATTTGTATCCAAGCACAAATCTACCTGTTATCTTCAAAATCACTCTATAGAGTGATTTAAGTTATATGTATATATACATATAACTTTAATCTTTGAAACAAATAAATAAATTTTTGCTTTTAGAGAGAACTAGTTGAGCCTATTTTATTCTGGATTTCGGACACACTAGGAAAGTTGCCAGACAATTGGGAAAGAAAAACGGTCCTTATCAATCAAAATTCTCGAAAAATACCACTTAAAGTTGGGAAAATTGATAACGCTATAAATAGCTAAGCTTTAAATAAAAATAATCACTTATTGCAAAATACCTATATAACTTGTATAGTTTATACTGAATATCAAGATATAATACCTTGAATTCAAAAATCAGAATGATGCTTATATAAGTTCAGTTCATGAAACAGTATGCCGGATTTGAAATGCTTTTCAGAAATAACATAGGTGTATATATAATTACATAACACAAACCTATGCAAAAAAGAATGATTTTAAACCCAAAGTCTTCGAAAGTTGCAAGTGTGTGTTCATATGCAGAAATATGAAATGTACAAACCATTTGTGAACCATTATATGTTTAATAATAATAAAAGTCTTGACTTTTTCTTTTACCAAATTCACTACTAGTAGTGAACATATCACTGAAGAAGGCTACAAGTAGCAGCCGAAAAATATATTTGAAAATCAAAAATAAAATTTGTTAAAAGAAAAAGTCACGACTTTTATTATTATTAAACCAATTTACCATCATCGTATTTGAAAGAATATGTGTTAAAATTGATAATCAATTTAAAACTATCGAATTCATTTTTTTAAAAATATTTTGTTTATGACTAGCAATAACACAAAAAAATTGTCAGTTGTAAAAGCGCCAAAATGTGAGAAAAATTGCCTAAAAAGAGACTTTTTGACGCATAATCACTACATTTGGCAATTCTGCACATCAGTTTTTTAAACTACGCACATATATCAATTAGGTTACATTTTTTGACCCTAAGCAAATGAGCAGAAGAAAAAATTCAGAATTGAAAACTGAAATTATGTTGAATGACTTTCACTTAGCGAATTAAATTGACTTTGAGCCTATAGGGATATATTTTTTTCGTATTTAAATCTGATTTGAAAAACTGTCATATATATTTTCTCCTGTGAAAAAAGTATAAGTAAAAGCATCATACTGAATTTTTTTGTCTGTTTTTCGTTAAACTCAGTTGGTTTTATGTGGTCCGGAAAAATCCGACTAAGTATATTGAGTCAGCATACGAGTTTTGTTCTATCAAGAAATATATAAAAATCAATTAATTTATCTTTTCAATCATATGCATAACTTGACAAGCTTATAAAATTTCAATATGTATTTTAAAAAAATTCACTATTTTTTCACCACATTCTCACTATATGTACTATGGACTAAGCCGAGTACATTACAGTGGTTATGTATAAAGCTAAACCTATATGTACATACATATTTAGCGGTTCAAAATTGATTGTTGTATTTATGTCTACAACTCTGCTGGTGCCCTTAGCACATTGTATATTAGTGGTGAAATATGTTCTCTTCGACTGTATTCTACAAACATAAAGTTCTAAATGTAAAGTAAAAAGTAATATTGTTTAAATGCGAAGAGATTTGGAATAAAAATATGCATCCAGTTGATTGAATATGGATGTCGGGACCACTTGCTCAATTTCCTTCCTCAAGATATTGAAACCAAAGATGTTGGGTCTTATATTTTAAAGTTCATAAAATTCTTTCGTAATACACATCTTTTAAGTGCTAGTTCTAAAAAACTCCATTGAACTTCGATAGAACAACAAGGGAGATCTTTTAAATAATTCAGTTTTTCCTTAGCGTTTTTTTGAGAATAGATGATTCATAAAATCTAAAATCCAATTTTCACCCATTTGGTTGCCATGAAAATCAAGGATTTGGAATGATATATGTATGTACTAAAAATATCCAATATTCACGAATCCTAATCCAAATGAACTAAAGTGATTTGACTATGAAACAAACTCAAATAGACCTGCTTCGCAAAATCACTGCGTTAATGGTGCTCTAATTGTTGAACATTTTGTTAAAACCAGCATAAAAGTCTCATATTCTCACTGTTGTCGATGGTTGTACCTCCCGCCATAGACTACCGTTACCGAAAACTGTGTTAATGACGGTCGGCTTGATATAACTGTGGAAACAATTTCCATACTCTATCGCTTTCGCTTGGTTTGTTACAGCTCTTATAAGAAACTACATAGCTCTTCTAACAAGATCCAAATTTAACGTAAGCGAACACTTTCCAATCCGACATGTTAAGAAAAACTTCCAGTTGAAGAAGTTTCAGATCGAATAAAATATCTTGCCAGCGAAGAATAAGCTTTAGGAGAGAAAACAGAAATTTAAATATATTACTACAGATTTGAACCTCCGAGTCTAGTCGACAGCTTTTTGCCTGCTAGTGTGCTTTTTGGTTAACAACTTACTAACACTATGCTTGCACATTGATGGAGGTTCATTTACTTCCAGATTAAAGGCTGGTTCCATAATTTAATGAAGTGGGAAAGTGTGGTTTCGGCGTAACGGATGGCATCCTCTTCAGGTGCTGTCATTAGCCATCCGTTACGAGACAGCACGACCACGATTGGCTTATTGATGGATAAAGCTCATCATACTTCAACTAATTTTTATAATTATTTGTATTGAAATTTAAAATTTATTAGGTTTTATGCTTATACAAAGTTTGTATTACCACAAGCTGCTTGAGTTAAATAAAAAAAATAATATTTTTTTAATTTTCTTTAATTTCTTAAATTCTGCTCAAATAGCTGTTTCTTGAAAAAAATAAAGCACTTTGGATTGACCCGCACGCAAATTTATAGTAAAATTAATGTTTGTTCGCTGCCATTTTTCAATAGCAAAAATACTATAGTTATAGTTTCTGCTAGCAAAAACTTTGATAAATTTGGATTCATTGGGCCAAATTTAAGTTTCCATAAAATTGTGATTTGCAACTATTAACAAGTTTTTCCATGTTTTTAGATCAATTAAAGAAACTTAGTTGCAAAATGATTTTATCTATTCGCAAGAAAAGCGGAATGTACCTTTTAGTTCCTCAGTGGAATTTGTGAATTAATCGAAAATCCAAAATTTAATCAAGTTCAAATATTATTTGACTTAGGTTATGGACGAAAACTTTAGAATTTTTGTTACTTTATTGATTAAATCGCCGTTTATTAGAAAATTATTTAAGAATTAATTAATTTTTTAATATCCACCTTAACGGGGGTTGTGAAGTCACTTTTAAATATAGGATCCATGAATAATTATAATTTTTGTTTGGGCAGTCCGGTTGTTTTGGTTATGTGACTTCCTTGTTAGTTTAATTATTTGGTAGTCGTTGCTCATTGTATTG
This sequence comes from Oxycera nigricornis, assembly GCA_963942545.1. Lineage (NCBI taxonomy): Eukaryota > Metazoa > Arthropoda > Insecta > Diptera > Stratiomyidae > Oxycera > Oxycera nigricornis. The sequence continues at coordinate 27,062,643 of OZ012661.1, forward strand.
TGTGTACTTTCATGATGTTTTCAGGGTTTTATATTAGTTTTCCTGTTAGAACTATTGCCTAAGGGTTTGTGGGCTATCTACAGAGTGACCCAAAAGTTTCTCCCCACAAATTTTTAACTTCCCAGTATATGGGAAGTTCTTGTAATCGCCTCGAAAATCGAAATTGAAATTTTCAACATTTCTTTACGTTTTGAGGTCTATAGAGTATATATAAAGTGTTTTTAGAAAGATAGATGTATGTGTGTGTGTATGTACGTACGTACGTACGTACGTATGTACGTTCGTGGACACTTTTTTCTACGAGCATAACTCACGTAAACAAAGTCATAATAACTCGTCAATCGAAGCGTCTTTGCAATCTTAAGAGCTGATTAGTTTTTGGGAGACTTCGGTCGAGGGGGTTTGCTGTTTTGCCCGTTTGAAGGTCATTTCTGTCATGCGTTATATCTCGCGAACCAATCGTACGATTTCCTTGAACAAGGTGTCAATCGACGCGTATTGACATTTATGTGATTCTGACAAATTTTTAAAAATATTCTTCAAGCCGTTTTTTAATTTTAAAAAAAAGTGCAAAAAATTAGTTGTTTTTTCAAAAACACAAAATTTTTAACCTGATTTTCAAACCTAATTAATCAATGTTAATATAATTTAGATACTCCAAATAGTTCTTGTGAAAAACTCAGCAAATTTTTTTTCATGATTACAGAAAAAAATCAAATAAAAAAAATCATTATACGTTCAAGGTCATTTACGTCATTCATTATATCTCGAGAACTAAATATAATGTTTCCATCATTAAGGTGTCAATCGACGCGTATTATCATTTTCATGATGTTTTTATATTTAAAAAAAAACGTTAAAGCGTTTTTTTCATAAAAAAATTCATTTTTAACCTGATTTGCACATCGTAATAAAAAATGTTTGTAAAATTCATAAAATTTTATCAATTTTTGTAGAGAAACCAGCAAAAACTTTTCTCATGACTACAAAAAATTAGATAAAAAATAAAGAATAATTTAAAGTCACCACGTGAAAATTATTCATTCGAATCATAATACCTTAAATCTCTTATTCTAAAGACATTGTTGTAAAGTCAATTATAAATATTTGCATAATTTGAGCATATTTTCAATAGTCTTCACAGCACCATGTTTTAAGTTTAATGAAAAAACTGCTTTGTAACCTGTCGCCCCTCCGATTGATCTGCGTGAATAATCAATCAAACCAATGCACCGAAATCCTTGCGTAATCAATTGACGCTCGCGTAGATGTTATGATTAATATTAAGTCATTCCACTAACTTTTACGAGAAGTACATTTTTATTATTTGAAGTAGTATTATTTCTATAATTGTTATTGTGTTTAATATTTATAATATCTTTTTAGATATTACTGGGAAGTTGACCGTGTGGACCTCATGGGTCGCACCTCACGGCTTGTTTGTTATAAAAAGCAAACCAACAAACATAAATTAGAAGTTCAAATTTATTTGTGGTGCTAACATAATACAGATTATTATTCCTATTACTAATAATGCGTATGTCTACCATTATTATCTATACATTCTAAAATACGTCGTCCAAAGCTACCACATAAATTTTCTAATTCGTCTTCGGTGTAGCTGCTCCATTCTTGCTGTACTCTTGCAATTAGTTGTCGTCTATTCTTCGGCATCGGATTTCTAAATACACTCTCTTGAAGTCTAGCCCAAACATGTTCGATTGGGTTGAGGTCAGGAGAGTTTCCAGGCCAATCTTCCCAAACAGTTAAAAACATCGATTTTGCCAGTGTCAATGTTGCCTTTGCTGTATGCGCTCGTGCCCCATCCTGCATAAGAATTACCAAATTTTTTAGCTGGAAACTGTCTTCTGTCATCCAGGCATGCTGCATAAGCTGGTAAAATGTTGTTTCGGTAATAGGATCCATCTACGGTTGTTTTTTCCTCAACAACATGAAGTCTCGACTTTCCACGTGAGCTGATTCCTCCTGCAACCATTATCTTGAGGTCAAATTTCGGCTTTTGTATGGGTTTAATAGTGCTTGGATCACTTGTTCTAGCTCTCTTATTTTGCCTATTCGACGTTGGGTGCGAAACAATCGGGGATTCATCCGTAAAAAGTACGTTGGCTCTCTCAGACCTTCCAAGAGCACTGTCTTCACAGAATCCTTCGCTTTGCAACCTTCTACATAAGTCAAGTCTATCTGTGACATTCTTTGCAGTAACAAGCGGCTTTACTCGTCTCACGTAAGCATGTCTTCCCCAATTCGTCGATTTAATGTACCGTTGAACCGTTGATCGAGACGTTATCTTTCGCCATTGTTGGTAATTTTCAGATAGATTTATCATTTTGGTCGCTGTCCTTGTTCCAATGCCTGTCTTGTTTTCCACCATCTTCCTTATTTTTATTTTTGTTGTAGGTGAAAGAGTTGTCAGTCTACCGGCACGTCTTTTGTCCTGTGTATCGCCTTTTCTCCTTTCTAGCCATAATCTTACGGTCTTCCTGTCCACGCCTAGTGTCCTTGATATTTCTGAAACCGATTTTCCTATTTCGCCAAGAGTTTGGATTTGAATCCTTGTTTGTATCCTATTCAAAGCCATAACGAAGAAGCACAAAAGTTCTCTAGGATAACCTTAAAAAAATTATGATTTTTGAGGTAGTGCGTATAAAATGTTCTAAGAAAAATTACTACTTACGATAAACTCGGCAATAAAAAAGGACCCTTGAGGTCAGGAGTAATAAAATTTCACAAATAGGTTTGCAGAAAAACTTTTAATTACCCCGGTAACTCAAATCAGCTTTATAGAGGGTACGTCTCTGTACCTGACTATGGGGACAAATGTTTTTTAATTTTTTTCCCTGTAAATGCACTTTATCGCTTTGCACAGCTATTATTGATGTGTATGCTGTCGTAGGTAAGCACTATATGATATTTAAGATAGCTGAAGAGTTGATATTTGATCTCCGTTTAAGATTTTTGCTAGACTAAGAGGGGATAAATTTTGGCGACAAGTAATGAATAATACATTTACTTAAATAGGTGGGGAGAAACTTTTGGGCCACCCTGTATATGCCAGCATTTCTACTCAAAGTTGAATAGTGTACCTTCTTTCACTTTCAAAAGCCTTAAATAGTTCCTCCTAAAAACTTCAGTCACAATTTGTGTGTTGTGTTCCAGTTTACTTAGAGCAATGTTAATCTGCTTTAAATTCTATCAGATTGACGTTTCGTCACAGGTAAAAAGCTGAATGATATACAGGTACATAAACCTAGAAAATATGAGCATATTCTTCTCTATCATGCAGAGATTCTATAATAAAACAATGTTTAAAAGTTCCGTAAATTTAGGTCCCATTTTCTTGAGTTGAGAATGATCATCATCAATCAGATTCATAGGTAAGATCAACTTTATTGTAACTTTTATGTGTTTAAATCAATAAGATTAATATCAATCTACGGATATTAATTCAAAACCATTGAATTTATTATTTGTGAGTTCGATATCTAAGATGTGGTTAATATGACCCTCAGGACTCAAAATCAAATTGCAATTTCCCGGAGTACAAAAAATCCATGCAAAAAATCGATGCCATTTCCAAAAAGACGAGCGACGGTAAATATAGAATAAATTTTGCCTAAGCACTATATTTTACTAACATTTGAACATATGCTCACATCGTCGATGAACGACCCTATATTCCATGTCAAAGTAAGCAGATAGCTGATTGAAAGTTTCCAAACCAACTCAGACCTGGAACAGAAACATTATTTCGCTTCAAGGTTTCTAAATCTTTACTAAGAAATTGTTGATCATAGACTTTCGCAGATACGGATACGGATAATTTTTTTTTATATAAAAGTCAATCAATAGTGTCGCCTATACCGATCTTTATAGTGGCACCCAGTCTATTATTCGCGAAATAAATAAGTTTGAATCTGAAGGTAACAAAAAGAGAGGTCAGGTTTAAAATCAACGACCCAAAAAATTCATGAAGCCATTCACAGAAAGATTAGAATAAGCTGAAGTTTAACAAGAAGATATGATTTTGACCACATTCGACACTTTAATTAATTGGATGAAAAATCTTGGCCTTTTTTCATTCGAGAATGAACCTAACAAATCATAAATTTTTTGAAGTCTCCACAAAAGCATAAATGTTACTTTTGTCCATAGGCAAATGCGATATTTTGAAGTATATTTTTAATTTGTTAATAATATTAATGCTTTTGTTGGAATTTTTTTATGAATAATTGTACTTCGCATAAGGAAGAAAAGTTTTGTATAAAGACGGAATAGACTGTTTCATTTATATATGATTTATTTGTACATTCTTATAAAAATTGCGGGTGTGCCAATACTTTTGTCCCCCTCTGTATGTATTCCTCGGAAGTTTCATTGAACTAGGCAATGATCGTAATAAAGCATAAATTTCGTAAATTATGCATTTAAAACAGACTGGATACAAATCTATATCTTCCCTCAAAATAAATTTACAAATCAAAATTATCGGCTTGTATCAAAAAATATATTTTAAACTTCAACCAAAGGTTATACTTACGTTTGTTTCCTCCATTCCAGGTGATGATGCGCCAATATTTTCGTTTGGAACTGCGAAGACGTATAATTCCTAATCACTCACCGCAATCAATAATTTCAACTGCAACGAGGGAGTAAAGAAAACATAAATAAGCAATTGTTAGGATGCAATCAGGCCTGCTTGTGATTAAAGCTCAATAATTCCGAAATTTCGTTCTATCAGTTCTGCTGGTTTGGTCCGGAGTTATTCTTTCCAACCGCGATTGTCTTCATAAAATTACCTTCACCATATCAGTGGTGAATCGAGTCAACCGCAAAAAATGTAAATGAGAATCTCGAATAAATTTATGAAAAAGTCAGATGTGTTATCTATATAATTAAACGACTAACATGAATTTTGTGGTACCATTTTAGCAGTTGTTTCTGGACCGATTTTCATAAAAAATACATCAATGGAAAGAGAATATCCTTTAGATGCGCAGAATTGTATTTTTGTGAAAATCTGTTTGGAAAATATAGAAAAAAATAGAAAATAGATTTTCTTACCAATACATACACAACGTTGAACGTTCACACAGCGATAAATACGAATGGTATACTAACTTTTCGTACCAAAATAGAAACCCTGATTTTCTGCGGGTTGTGTAGTGCATGCGGTGGTAATTAGCTCTTGCACGCGGGAGTCCCAGGTTCGTATCTAGGGCTGTTCCAAGTGTTTTAGTTTCTTTTTTGGAAGCTAATTAAATCATAAAATTACACCACATTTAGCAATATTTTCATTCTCACTTTACAGCTTTACACCGTTCATGTGTATTGTTTTTGACCGTTCACTGGTTCGGTGTTGTGTGATAGCTTTCTCTCGATGGACCATTCGTGTGTATTGTATTTAGCGTCGCCGTTCATTATGTAAATGTAGACGCACATTTCATCAATATTTGGTCATATTTTATAAGTTTGTTTTGCTGACGGTCGTCTAACATTCCACAAAAAAGCGTTTTCAGTTGAAGAAAACTTTCAAGATTTAAAAACGATGTTTGAATTTCCTAATATTATTTACAACAAATGGTTTGGTAGATCTCAAGAATGTGAAAATCGAATGATGACATGCGCAAAGCGCTTAGTATTGTTATACGTTCGAGACGATTTGAAGCGTCAATTGAATAATGATTTTCAAACGTTATTAAAATTAATAAACATTATTTAATCACAATAAAAAAACAAATTTAGCTTGCCGTTTTATTATATTGATTGATGATTTAAGTTAAATTCAAAATATTTTTTTCAAAATGCACAGGGACTTGAAACGCATGTTAAAAAATACAACCTCGAAGTGGTACCAAAGAGCGGTATTCAACTAAAAAATAGCATATCGAGGGAAAAAGACAAACTGGAAGGAGGAGAAAAAAGTGGCATATACCAGATTACGTGCGGGAATTGCCAGCATATCTACATTGGGCAGACGAAGAGGCTTGCGATCACGAGATTCGAGGAACACATGAAAGAGGCAGCATTAGCCAGAAGGGGAAGGATTAATACTGTACGATCATCGGTAGCAAAACATATGTTAGACACTTATCATAAGATAGAAATAGAAAACATTAAAGTAATAAACCAGGTAAGGAAAGTCAATGAGTTAGACATAAGGAAAACTATAGAGATAAATAGAGTACCTTTAGGGGTTAGAATGAATAATGACTTAGGTAATGGATCAATTAAGCTGATTAAATTTTGCGATGAAAATGTAAAACGCTAGGGATTAAAATAGAAACACAGAACTTAGGGAATTAGTTATACACTGAAGAAGTCTGGGTGTGCCAGACGAAATGTACATCTGGTTTAATAGTTTAAATACACGTTTTTAAGGAAATTTTGGAAAAAGGTTTTTGAATTTAACTTAAATTTGTGGGCACGTGGAAATAAGGGTTCTAACTGAGATTGATCATTATTCGATCGAATTTCTAGAGTCAGTTATAATAAAATCATCATTGCACTCGAATTTCGAGTGCTGGGTTCTGCTAGTTATTATTAATGCTCAAGCATTAAATTTTCAGTTTGAACTAGGATTTTTTTCTATATTTTAGAAATTCCACCATTGTGTATTTTCAAAATGAAAACAATTGTTTTTCTGGTTACGCATCCCAAAAGATCCAGAATGAATGTGAAGCAGCCTACAAAATACAGTAATCCCTTGACTTGATTTCCCTTGTTATACGTTTTTTTTCGACTTACGTCGTTCATTACTTTGAGACCAAACACTTGAAATTACGTCGTCCTCTCTTGACTGACGTCGCCATTTTAATAGAACAGATGTTTGTTCATATGAAAACTTTTCCCCTAGCAAAAAAGAATTTCCAAAATTTGTGAGCGCAATTTTCGTAGGAAGGTTTTCGTCTCTGGCGTTCATACATTATAGACCAAGGTTGTGTTGAGGTGTTTTTTATTACGTTCATGCATACATATTTCGAAGGAATTTCGTGCTTGGTTGGTGTTTAAATCATTAATTGAGATATGTTCTCTTTCATATTACAAATACATTCCTACATACAGCCATGGACATACAAATAGCACAAATACGATCGAAAAATTTAATTTTAAGTTTTATTTAATAAAACAATAAAAACGAGAATATTTTTTTCTTTGATTTAATAACGCGATTATTTACAAATCTAACTCATAATATAAGAACGGAGAAATGATACCAACTTCGAAAATGTGTTGGACACGTAAATAGCACAATAACATATTTCCAGAAATTAAAAAAATTCATTAGAATATTAACAATTAATTTTTATTTTTATTTTTACCCTTAGTATTTAGTATGTAACCAGAATTTTTGATTACAGCCTGACATCTACGCCACATACTCTCGACTAGCTTCTGACATTGGTCCTTTGGAATAGAATACCAAGCTGTCTTTGGACCATTCCAAAGTTCATCAGAGTTTTTAAATTTTTTTGGACCAATCCTGACCTTAACATCGTTCCATATATTTTCTATTGGATTAAGGTCAGGACTTTGAGCTAGTGAATCCAAAACGCTATTTTTTTCTCTTGAAGACCAATCTTTTATCATGCGAGCTGAATGTTTTGGATCATTATCATGCATAAATTTCCATTTTACTGGCATAAAGGCAAACGCATATGGTTCCATCGTATTTGTTAAAACGTCCAGATACTGAAATTTATCCATGTTTCTGTTTATTTCGACAAGAGGTCCTACTCCATGCCATGAGAAGGCTCCCCACATCACTATATTACCCCCGCCGTGCTTTATGGTCTTCTGTGTGTATTTGGGATTCAATTCTTGACCTTTCGGACGATGGACAATTGTTCTACCATCTGGCCCAATTCTGTTTACTTTGGTCTCTTCACTCCAAAGAACGTTTTTTCTAAAATTGGCAATCCTTATTGTTGTGATGTTTAGCAAAGCTAAGCGTTTTTCAATGTTTTTTATGACAGAAGAGGTTTTTTTCTACTTATGCGTCCAAAGAGTTTAGCTTCATTTAATCGCCTTCTCATTAATCTATCCGATACGTTTATGTCACATTCTTCATTTATTTCACGCATAATCTGCCTTGATGACTTAAAAGGATCTTTTTGCACTTTCGAACTATGACTGTATTTATAGAACCTGTAGTTTTCCGTGCTTTGGTTCTCGTTTTTTATTTTCCTTTAAATAAATACTATTTGTCTTTGCTAAACGAATCGCATTGTAGACAATTTTCCTGGAACATTATAGTATTTCGGCTATCTCAGCAGCCTTTTTACCACTATCGTTCATTTCATACGTTTTTTTTTCTTTTTTCCACTGTACAATGCATTCCTTTACCCATTTTGACACTGAACTAAAACGCTAATTTTAAAAACTAAAATAAACTAAAACTAAACTAAACTTAAAAATGAACACAATAACAGAACACACCAGTTGCAATGCTAAACTAATTCGCGAACAAATATACCGTCTACTGCAATTTGTGCTATTTCAATGTCCACGCAACATACTCTCGAAACTGACTAAAAGTAACGCGTATAAAAACTTCTGAATGATAACGGTAATTTTTTCTTCTTCTTAGAATTCTACTGCATGCTCGTGGTAAACAGTAGCGTTCATAAAAGTTGGAATATTTGTCATTATTTTTTAAAATAGTAGTGTATTTAATATTCTTACGAATTGGTGCTATTTGTATGTCCATGGCTGTACATATGTAGTATTTTGAATTATCAATGGTACATATCTATGTACATATATTTCTATTCGTCTACGTATATACATTTTGTATTGTACTATGGACAGGCCGCAGGGAGGTGGTGCTGGGGCACCAACACTGGTAGAAAGCCTGTGTGCGATTCCAGTGTAGCCTTCGGGGAGTACCGTCCCCGCGTACCTAAGGTTGGTGATCGGTCCAGTGTCTGCAGTCGGACACAACCGAAGTGGGCTTGAGCTGGGGCTCTCGCCCACGAAGCCTTACCAGGGGTCAATCTGGTACCACGGGGACCGGGGCCCAGGGAGCAAAACTCCCTCCGGTCGCGGTGAGGACCCCCTATAGGGGGGGTGCGAACGTGGTGGCTGTGGTTAAGATCCATATGCGGGTAGAGCCCACTTAGATGCGCCCTGAAGTCGTCATGCTTCCGAGCATGGGGACTTCTGCAGCATCTCTGGGGGCTCGGCGTGGAGTTGCGAGGCAACCCAGTGCCGAGACCGTGAGATCGGCAGAGGATTAGGTAGGCCTCGCTTTCACCAGTATGGTCACTGAGCCTGCACTCAGTAGGCAGACTGGTACTCCTGTACCAGTCCTGTACGGGTGGGAGGGCGATGGCAGCCGCTTGGTAGCTGCCCGTTGTCCGACCGCGGACCGTGGAGTAAAGCCCCATTTGGACAGGCCTCCACGTTAAGCATCAAGACAGATTCTGTACTATGCACAATTAGATAGAACTAAGCAACCACATTCTGTTGAGAAACCATATCCGAAGAAAATGCGAAAAACAGTGACTATTGGTAAGAAACTAGAAATTTTAAAACGTTTCGATGAGGGCGAAAAATTTATAGCAAATCTTTTCGAACTTCCCCCTACAACTGTTCGAACTATTATCAGTAATAGAAAAAAAGTGAATCAGCCAAAACAGGGGCATGCACAAGTGCTACAATAATTACCAAAAAAAAAGAGCGCCTGCATTGGGAAAAATTGAAGAAATGTTAATTATTTTTATCAAAGACCTGAATCATCAAAATATGCCAGTGAGCACGTTAACTATTAAGGCGAAGCCAAGAAGCTTATTCGAACAAGTAAACTTGAATATAGAAGACACTTTTGTTGCCAGCGATGGATGGTTTGAAAACTTTAAGAAAAAAGTAAAATTCGCAATGTTAAAGTATCCGGTGAAGCGGCTAGTGCGGTCTACAACACAGCGAAGATTTTTCCGAACACTTGGCATTATTGGAAATGGAGGATATTGCAGGTGTTTAATGTTGACGAGACAGGCTTGTATTGGAAACGCATGCTCTCAAGAGTATTTCTTTCGATTGCATAAAGAAGAGCACCTGGGTTTATGACAGAAAAATCCAGGATTACTTTGCTTCTTGGAGGCAATGTTTCAGGCGATTTGAAACTGAAACCTTTCGCTATGTATGAATCAGAAAATTCAAGGGCCTGCAAGAATGTATGCAAAGAAAATCTCCCGGTTATTTGGAGGTCCAACTAAAAGGCCTGGGTTACTTCTAATATATTTCGTGATTGGTTTGATCAATATTTCTGTCCGACTATAAAGACGTATTTGGAAGCCACTTATCTTTCTTATGAAGCGTTATTAGTCAAAGATAACGCTCCAAGTCATCCCAGAAATCTCAGCAATGCTGCCATTGAGGTGATTTTTTGCCTGCTAAGACGACCGCAATTCTGCAACCAAAGGATCAAGGTGGCCTATTATTTGCAACGTACATTTCACCAATTAATTGAAGCTACTGAGTCTGAGGACAACAGTGAAATGGCAATTAAAAAATCTTCGAGCAAGTATGATATTGCAAAAGCAATTAGCAATATAAATGAATTGGCTAGAAGTTTCATCCGAAAATATGAACAAAGTATGAAGAAAAATATAACCTGACTGTGTAACAAGTACAACTAATGAATTTGACAAAAAAACCCATTGAAAATGTTATTCTTGAATTTGCCAAACGAATAGGATCTACAACAGTTGATCAAACCTTAATTCAAGAATTATTGAGCTGCGGAGACGAGCCACTAAATAATGAGGCGCTTGAGAAAATTCTGGCAAGTGAGAATGAAACCAAGGAATATCAAAGAACCAAAGTATAAACTAGGAACAAATATTTAATTTAAAATCATTTAGATAAAGCGTTAAAAATTTTCAAAGAAAATGATCCCGACGAATTAAGAAGTGCAGAAATTTCTAAAGAATTCTACACTTTTGTAAACGATTACAAGCAGTTGCTCAAAGAGAAAAGAAAACAAAATTTTGTCCCAGACACGAATTTTGACCTTTTTCGCCAGTAAAGCAGCCAACCTACAAACAATGGAAATAGAGGCTGTTTCTTTTAAAGATGATAACAATTAATGTGTTGCTTTTTAGTGCTTTATGTCATATATGTATTTGTATTTAAAGAAAGTCGTCTGTTTTCTTCTTCGTTAGTTTTATAAATACGTATTCCGGTTGCTACTTGTTGCCTTCATTAGTATTTGTATTTGTGCGTGTAGTCATGTACGGAGACTTGATGAAGGCTGCAAATAACAGCCTACAAAAATAAAAACACAACTTATGTAGGCGAAAAACCACGACCTTCTTTAAAAGAATTAATTATGTACAAACTTAAAAAATAAATACATTCATATTCAAAAAATAAAAGACAGTAAAAGGCTTAAAAAGAGGTACATCAAAAAGAACGATAAATTGATCGCTTAGCTAGCTATTCAAGCACTAGACATGAAGTCTGCGACAGGGCTAGGAACAATTAATTACAAATGGGATTCGGATGTCCATGAATACAATTAGATGCAGGCGTCAAGAAAAAAGATTTAGTTGGGCACGGGCTAATTTAGACCGGAATTGAAGTAACGTAATATTTTTCGATGAGTCACCTTTTATGATTTTCAATTACTGAAAGAAGACTTGGTCGAAAAGGGGTGAAAAAGAAGTACGGTGAAACATTCAGCAAAGGTGCATTTTTAACTTCCCAGTATATGGGAAGTTCTTGTAATCGCCTCGAAAATCGAAATTGAAATTTTCAACATTTCTTTACGTTTTGAGGTCTAACGAGTATATATAAAGTATTATTAGAAAGAAGTATGTATGTTTGTGTGTGTGTGTACGTACGTACGTACGTGCGTTCGTGGACACTTTTTTCTACGAGCATAACTCACGTAAACAAAGTCCTATCGACTTGGTTAAGGTGTCAATCGAAGCGTCTTTGCAATCTTAAGAGCTTATTAGTTTTTGGGAAACTTCGGTCGGGGGGGGGGGGGTCGCTGTTTTGCCCGTTTGAAGGTCATTTCTGTCATGCGTTATATCTCGCGAACCAAACATACGATTTTTTTGAACAAAGTGTCAATCGACGTGTATTAATATTTATGTGAATCTATCAAATTTTTAAAAAAATTCATGAAACCGTTTTTCTAATTTTTTAAAAAAAGTGCAAAAAATTAGGTTTTTTTTTTCAAAAACACAAAATTTTTAACCTGATTTTTAAACCTAAGTAACCAATGTTTATATAATTTATATACTCCAAATAGTTTTTGTGTAAAAACCAGCAAAAGCTTTTCCTCATGATTACAAAAAAAAATTAAATAATAAATAAAAAGTCATTAAACGTTCAAGGTCATTTACGTCATTCATGATATTTCGAGAACTAAATATAATCTTTGTATCATTAAGGTATCAATCGACGCGTATTATCATTTTTATGATGTTTTTACATATTAAAAAAATCGTTAAAATGGTTTTTTTTAATTTATTAAATTTTTTTTGGAAAAGTAGTGTTTTTTCATAAAAAAATTAATCTTTAACCTGATTTGCACATCGTAATCATAAATGTTTGCAGAATTTATTAAATTTTATCAATTTTTGTGGAGAAACCACCAAAAACTTTTCTCATGATTACAAAAAAAAAAATCATTCAGTCACCATGTAAAAAGGGTTCATTCGAATCATAATACCTTAAATCTCTTATTTTAAAGACATTGACGTACAGTCAATCAAAGTTTATTAATATTTGCAAAATTTGGGCAGATTTTCAATAGTCTTCACAGCACCATGTTTTAACTTTAATGAAAAAAACTGCTTTGTAACCTGTCCCTCCTCCGATTGATCCGCGTGAATAATCAATTAAACCAATGCACCAAAATCCTTGCGTAATCAATTGACGCTCGCGTAGATGTTATGATTAATATTAAGTCATTCCAATAGCTTTTATGAGAGGTACATTTTTATTATTTGAAGTAGTATAATTTCCATAATTATTATTAACTTCCCAGTATATGGGAAGTTCTTGTAATCGCCTCGAAAATCGAAATTGAAATTTTCAACATTTCTTTACGTTTTGAGGTCTATAGAGTATATATGAAGTGTTTTTAGAAAGGGGGATGTATGTGTGTGTGTGTGTGTGTGTGTGTACGTACGTACGTTCGTACGTTCGTGGACACTTTTTTCTACGAGCATAACTCACGTAAACAAAGTTGTATCGACTTCGTTGAGGTGACAATCGAAGCGCCTTTGCAATTTTAAGAGCTGATTAGTTTTTGGGATACTTTGGTCGGGGGGGTTTGCTGATTTGACCCTTTGAAGGTCATTTCTGTCATGCGTTATATCTTGCGAATCAAACATACGATTTGCATGATTGAGGCGTCAATCGACGTGTATTAAAATTCTTGTGAATCTATTACATTTTGAAAAAAATTGTTGCAGCCGTTTTTTAATTTAAGAAAAAAAAGTGCAAAAAATTAAGGTTTTTTTTATAAACACTAAATTTTCAACCTGATTTACGAAACACAGTATACAATTTTTATGAAATTTACACATTTCAAGTAATGTTTGTAAAAACAACATCAAAACCTTTTCTCATGACTACGTAAAAAATTAAATAAAAAATAAAAATTCATTAACAGGCATCATGATCTTCAAGGTTATATCTGTCATGCGTTATATCTCGCGAACCAAACATATAATTTGCATTATTAAGTTGTCTATGAACGCGTATTAATACTTTTGTAAATCTGCTGCATTTTTTAAAAAAATCGTTGGAGCCGTTTTTTAATTTAAGAAAAAAAAAGTGAAAAAAATTAGGTTTTTTTCATAAACAATAAATTTTTAACCTGATTTGCGAAATGTAGTAGACAATGTTTATCAAATTTACATACTCCAAACAATGTTTGTAGAAAAATCATCAAAGCTTTTTCTCACGATCAAGTAAAAAATTAAATTAAAAATAAAAAATCATTAAAAGTCATCATGATTTTCAAGGTCATTTTTATCATTCACTATATCTCACGAACCAGATATAAGATTTGCATCTTTAAGGTGTCAATTGACGTGTATTTACATCTTTGTGAAGTTTTTAACATTATAAAAACTCGTTTCAGCCTTTTTTTAATTTAATAGAAGAAAATGCGAAAAAATATATTTTTTTCATAAAAAATATTTTTTAACCTGATTTGCACAGCACAGTAATAACTGTTTTTAAAATTTATACATTCTTATCAGTTTTAGAAGAGAAACCGGAAAAATTTTATTACATGATTATGAAAAAAACTAAATTAAAAATAAAAAAATCATTCAAAGTTACCATGTAAAGAGGGTTCATACGAATGCTATTACTTTATATCTTTTATTCTAAAAAATGTTGTAAATTCAATCAAAGTTTTAAAGTATTGCATAATTTGAGCAGGTTTTTGATAGTTTTAATAGTCTTTTAATTACAAAAAAAACCGCTTAAATTTTGAAACCAACAAAAATTTTCAAGACCGAAAAGGCCCCCACCGATTGATCCGCGTGAATATTCAATCTGTCCTCTTCGACCAAAAACCTTACGTAATCAATGGACCCTTCCGTAGACGATTTGATTCATATGAATTCATTCCTATTACTGCTATGAATACCTCTCATTGTTGTAATGTTGTTGATGTTTATGTAGATATTACTGGGAAGTTAACCGTGTGGACCTCAAGGGTCGCACCTTGCGGCTTGTTGTGTTTAATATTGTTAATGTCTTTTTAGATATTACTAGGAAGTTGACCGTGTGGACCTCAAGGGCCGCACCTCACGGCTTGTTTATGGATGTTTCTCTGAAAATGGTTTCGGATAGTTGATTGCTTTTAGCAGAAATCTGAATGCTGAATTGATGTTGAATTTATACGAAAAAGAATTGTTGAAGTGCGCTGAATGCAATCCAAAACGATGACTGAATTCTCCAAAAAGACAACAATCCCAAGCATCGGAGATACATTAAAAATGTATGTATTGCTCATGAAGACCAAACAAAAAGGGGAAAACTGTGAACTACGCAACAACTTATTCAAAGTTTGAAACAAATTTGAAAAGGTGAAAGTGTTGATTACGCAAAATTATTGATCCAAAGTTGTCAAAAAAAGCCCTGGCAATTAAAGATACCAACGGTGACTGGACAAAACACTGAAGAAGGTTGCAAGTAGCAACCGAAATACGTATTTGAGGAAATACATAATATTTTTGGTGAAAAGCAACAACACGACTTTTTCAATAATCTTAAAACACCACCAAAAGATGCTCAAAACACCCAAATAAAACATGGTGACTGGACGTGATATCAACATAATTGCGAAATTAACATAAAGGTATAGTTCAAGAAATAAATTTGAGTATATTTAATTTCGTAGTATTTAATGCTTTCTTGAGATACTCTCTTCTAGGACATGCTGTAAATAAATAAATCTTTAGATAAAATGTGTGACTAACAAGCAAGTGTTTATTTCGTATTGCACATAATGTTACATGTTCGACTTACTTGTAGCCGAGGACCTTGTTCGTTTGCAAATGTGTTTCAAGCTTAATTAGCTGCAAATTGGCAAAAACATTCAAACTTTATCTTTAACAGACATAGCCATCAAAGAAAAGCAATTAACCAATACTACATAATAGTGAAAATGTAATAAATCACAAGCTATTCTAAAGTCATGAAAACCATCCTAACACTGATGCTCAAATTGGATTTGATATTTACCATTGACCTTTCGTATCTGAACATTCTCATCCCAGTTCTGAAATGTGTGGAGAATGATTGTGGGTAGCATGTGACTAATAGTTCAATAGACGACCGCAAGATTACTTGGCTCATCGGTAAAAGGTTAACCATTTAAGTAAAGACAGTAGTTAATGCGACTATGCGAATGCCCTACATTCTTCTACTCATATCCTAGCACGAGGAACGTGAAGAGGGTCATAATCGAAGAGCTACTGAACCATTCGAATAACGGTCGTAGCATAAAGCTGAAAGTTTGTGTATAAACGATTTAAGGGTAAAAAAAAAACAAAGATCAGACGGGCTAGAATACTTGGATGCGTATGATAAATTTTTCGAAAATCCATATCCTTTACTTCATACATCAGTGCACATTTAATTGCTTGTTGAGATTTTCTCTTGCATAAAATGGATACAAGATTTTCAATCAATATTAGATTAACTCTTGAGGAAATTGGCAAAATAAAGGCACTGAAGGCAAAGTGACATTCGAATAAAGAAGTAGCTAGAAGAATCTACAGAAGTGCAGAAGTAGCTGCCAAAATTTTCAAGGATTCTGGAAATTATGGGAAAAATCCGACAAGGAAAACGTAAAATGTGACGGCAACAGCTGAGTAGCGAAAGGTTTCACGAATAGTTTGAAACGCACCAAAACAGGAGTCAAATTCAAAAAGAGTCTGATACATCTGCTAGTATTTGAATGGTACAATGCATACTAAACAGTTTACGAAACGTAGTACGTCGACGACTGAAGAAAAAACCAACAATGACCCAGAAAATTTAGTTGAATTTGCTGGATAACAGATGACGTGGGGTTGCGAAATCTAGTCGCAAAATATTTTCTGAAGAGTAGAGTAATTTTTGACGCTTTCAATTTCCATGACTTACGAAAGGAAGTGCAGCTTCTAGTCCATCAATACAAGAGAGCATAGTTTCAAGGTTTGGGGAGAAGTAATTAACCGAAATTGTGGTGGTAGTGACGGCTGCTGTATATGTGCTGAAGTGCTGCTATCAATTATATTGTATGAGACTTTACGAACCGGGAGGATTAGGAGATTTGGAAGACTTGGAGGATTGAGGGATCGGCAGAATTGAGGGATTTGGGGGGTTGAAGACATAAATAAAGTGCTATTTGATTTCATAAACTTGCATTATTCACACCTTTCATATTTTTTAAGTAAATCCTGAAATTTCGTTTGAAAGCGTATGATATTTGAAGCGCCCACAATTAAGTGCCGCAAGTTTTTATTGCAATTTTCAGGTCAAAAAATCAAAATCTTGTATCCATGAGATACCTGAGAATCAGGGCCCGATCTAAGGGGGGGGGGGCAGCCGGGCAAATGCCCAGAGAGACGAAATAATAGACTGATATATGTGAATATTTCATACACAAAACATGCTTATGACTTACAATATTTCATTATAAAGGGCGGCAAAAATTATTTTTTGCCAGGGGCGGCTAAATAGCTAGATCGGGTCCTGCTGAGAATGAGAAAGTTCCAACACATAACTCGGCTGTCGCTGTTCTATTATTTAAGAGATAGGGATTTTCTAAGAATTCATCATGGGCACAGCTAAGTATTCGTACCTGTCTACAATCATGTGCCGCAATCTATATATATATATATATATATATATATATATATATATATATATATATATATATATATCTGTGTGTGTATGTGTGTGTGAACAAAATTCATATTCATATTTTGGCTTCCGCGTTACACAACACCAAAAAATATTGCCCCAGCATTCCGTATGAATTTTTTATTCATTCCAGTCGAATGGAATGATTTTCTTGCAAAATAATCGACACTTAGATTTAGCATAAGAAATAAGTAAAAAAGTACGGGTTCATGGTCAAACCAAAAAGTTGATATTACAAAAGGTAAATGTTAGCCGCCAAACGAAAATACATACGAAAATTAAATAATTTTTGATTAACAGCTCGTCGAATATTACAGTTATGCTATGCATTTTCAAATTAATCTTTGATTATCATAGTAATGAGTCTCCGGAATGAGTTATTTGCAAGGGTTTTTTTATTTTAATATAAAAGAAATTTCATATGAAAATATTTCGTTTTTATTTTGGAGGTATATTTTTCTTTTCGCAATCAACGCTTTTGAAAGTCAGATGTTTTCTAGAGTTCTTACCAAACAAAAAATTATAGTTTTCATGAAACATACTCATCCATAAACGATAAACTATAAACATTTAATAATAATATTACCTAAATTCACTTTCTTTTATGACGATTTCTATGGTTTAGTACAATTTTCAATAATTTCGTCTCTGGTGGTTTTTACACGCATGAAAAAACTGCGGAAAAATCATTTTTATAAAAAAAAATCTACATAATTTGCACTTCTGGTAATCACTGCTTTGGGAATCTGACAGTTATTATTCGCTATAATAATACATCGAAAATTCGGGACAGTGTTTTCAGCGAGCTAGAACCTACTCACCCTTGTTTAACCATTCATTTAATACGTTGCCTCAAAGACAGGATATTATATCATCTCTACTAAAAACATTATTTCTGAGTTGTAAAGCTGCTAACTATGGCATCTACTTTAATGCCATCTTTTGCATTTTTAACTTCTTGTAATCGCCTCGAAAATCGAAATTGAAATTTTCAACATATCTTTACGTTTTGAGGATTATATTTAAAGTATTTTTAGAAAGAAGTATGTATGGGTATGTGTGTATGAACGTACGTACGTACATTCGTGCATCGTTTTTTTACGAGCATAACTCACGGAAAAACAGTCTTCGTTAAAGAATCAGTCGAAGCGTCTTTGCAATCTTATGAGGTGATTAGTTTTCCGGAAACTTCGGTTCGGGGGAGTTATGCTTATTTAACCCCTTCAAAGTCATTTCAGTCATGCACTGTATCTCACCAACCAAACATATTGTTTAGAAGTTGATCAACGCGTATCGAAATTTGTATGATATTCTCAAATTGTGAAAAAAATTGTTGGAACCGTTTTGAAATTTATTAAAAAAACGTGGAAAAAATTAGGTTTTTTTCAAAATAAATAAACTTTTAACCTGATTATAACTCATCTCGGTTAGAAAATTAAAATACTTAAATTTTAGGTCTTCTAGACGTTATATTTTATGCTTTTGCTACTATATGGATTTCGGTAGTAAATGTGCTCACTTTAATGTGTCAATCACTTCTTAGTCCATGTGAGCCATTAAACGCATGCCCTGATAGATTAGGAAGTGTCACATAAAAAGTGAGTACAATGAAATAACTAACATTTTCTTCGAACTGCAAAAAATGGGAAATCCAAAAAATGTTTCTTACAGTACTTTCATTTCGGTTATCCTTTACTTTTCGCAAATTGGAAAAACATAAGGACTCTTCCATTTAATGAGATAATTTATTTTCCTATAAATTCAAGATTTCATGTGACCTACTGCAAAAAAACGGTGTAGTATTTTCACAAATTCAACATCGAAACCTGAATTCACATAATTACGGACTAAGACAACATTACGACGTTTTAGTCGTCTACCTACAATATTCCAATTGTAACATAGAAAATCTCTTCTATTATTCAGAGAATGGGAGATAACTTAACACAAAACACAAAAGGCTAACAAAATAACTCACTTTTCCTGTTCTGCTTGGATTTCTAATTAAGGTGACGTCGTCCGTTTCAAATGAGCTCGTCGTCGCTATTTTTCTGTCGCCGTGTTTTCGCGTAATCGAAGATTTCGTTAACAAGTTTGCTGGCATAAATTCCAACAGGTAATCTAATCCCGTGGCTCATTCACGGACAACTTTCCACTTTGGCCGCAATTGCGTTTTCAGGTAGTCATAAAAATTTCCAGCACGTTCGCATTAGTCCTTTTTCTGAGCAAGAATAGATGGCCACCAAGAATGGAAAGAAACGGTCGCGGAAGCTATTTTTTATGGAGGTGAATTCGTGCGACAGGATAATGAATGAAGCTGTGGTACCACAAATTTATGTGGAAATGTAAACAAATCTGAAGTTTTGTTTATTTGGAAACGATGACATCCTTTGTATCTTATTTGTAAGAATGCTACAGAATTATGGAACTCCCCTGTAACACTGGCAAAATAGCATATTAAAGGCCAGAAAATGCAAATTTCTAGAAATGTTTTCGTGTATTATTAACTTTCAATAAATGGGAAGTTCTTGGAATCGATTTGAAAATTTAAACTGAAGTTTTTCATATATCTTTACGCTTTAAGGTTTATCGAGTAGTAATTTTAGAAATGAGTTTTTGTCATTTCTTTCTACGACGATAACTCGCGAAATAAGCGACATACCAACATTGCTGATGTGCCAAACAAAGCGTATTAGAAGTGACACGAGCTGATTAGATTTTGACAAAATTCCTTAAAGCAATTTTTTGTTTCGACCCATCCAAGGTCATTTCTGTCACGAGGGATATTTCGCGAATGAAATATTGTATTGACATTGTAAATGCGTCAATCGAAAAATATGAACATTTTATGATTCTATTAAATTTTCAATCGATTCCGTAAAGCCGTTTTTTTAACTTCCCAGTATATGGGAAGTTCTTGTAATCGCCTCGAAAATCGAAATTGAAATTTTCAACATTTCTTTACGTTTTGAGGTCTATAGAGTATATATAAAGTGTTTTTAGAAAGGGATATGTATGTGTGTGTGTGTGTGTACGTACGTACGTACGTACGTTCGTGGACACTTTTTTCTACGAGCATAACTCACGTAAACAAAGTCGTATCGACTTTGTTAAGGTGTCAATCGAAGCGTCTTTGCAATTTCAAGAGCTGATTAGTTTTTGGGATACTTCGGTCGGGTGGGTTTGCTGTTTTGACCCTTTGAAGGTCATTTCTGTCATGCGTTATATCTCGCCAACCAAACATACGATTTGCATCGTAGAGGTGTCAATCGACGCGTATCAACATTTGTGTGAATCTATCAAATTTGTAAAAAAATCGTTGAAGCCGTTTTTTAATTTAAGAAAAAAAAGTGCAAAAAATTAGGGTTTTTTTCATAAACAATAAATGTTTAACCTGATTTGCGTAAATAAGTAGACAATGTTTATAAAATTTATATACTCCAAACAATGTTTGTGAAAACAGCATCAAAACATTTTGTCATGATTACGTAAACAATTCAATTAAAAATAAAAAACTATTAAAAGTCATCATGATTTTCAAGGTCATTTTTATCATTCTCTATATCTCACGAACCAGATATAATATTTGCATCATTAAGGTGTCAGTTGACGTGTATTAATATCTTTGTGAAGTTTATACATTATAAAAACTCGTTTCCGCTTTTTTTTAATTTAATAGAAGAAAATGCAAAAAATTATAGTTTTTTTCATAAAAAATATTTTTTAACCTGATTTGCACAGCACAGTAATAAATGTTTATAAAATGTATACATTCTTATCAGGTTTTGAAGAGAAACTGGCAAAATTTTCTTCCTTGATTATAAAAAAAAATAAATGAAAAATAAAAAATCATTCAAAGTTACCATTTAAAGAGGGTTCATACGAATGCTTTTACTTTATTTTTTTTATTCTAAAAAAATGTTGTAAATTCAATCAAAGTTTTAAAATATTTGCATAATTTGAGAAGATTTTACATAGTTTTTATAGTCTTTTATTTAAAAAAAATGCTTAAATTATTAAAACCAACAAAAATTTTCAACACCAAAAAGGCCCCCACCGATTGATCCGCGTGAATATTCAATCTGTCCTCATCGACCAAAAACCTTACGTAATCAATGGACCCTCCCGTAGACGATATGATTCTTATTAACTCATTCCTGTTACTGCTATGAATACCTCTCATTGTTGTAATGTTGTTGATGTTTATGTAGATATTACTGGGAAGTTGACCGTGTGGACCTCAAGGGTCGCACCTCGCGGCTTGTTAATTAATATAATTTAATAAAGCTATGCAAAATATTAGGTTCTCTTAAAAATAAGATTTGTTCCACATAATTTGCACTTTAAACATTCAATACTTACAAAAATCAAATGATTTATAGAATATTCATCAGAAGAATATAGATTTTTTTTAATTCCAATAAAAAATTAATAAAAAGACAATAAGCAAACAAACCGCAAGCTCCGACGCTTGAGGCTCACACGAATTAGTTCCCAGTAATATGTACATAAATACTAACAATAATAATTATGTTAAAGATAGTACCCTATATTATTGTGATGATTGGAACTAATTACAGTAAAGGAAATGATAAATGATATAATAATATTAATTGTACCATATTCGTGAGCGTCCACGTACGGTTTTTTTTCGGTTCGGGGATCAGATTGAATCTTCACGGAAAAAATTAGAAGTGTAACAGGTTACAAAGCCTTTTACGCAAATGCCTATTTCCATATAGACGTTTCAAAGGTGTAAGCGTAAATTATGTTAAAATCGAGATTGAAAGGTTATTGAATACAATTTTTTTCCACGCCGACTTACCCAGATTGTGTTAAGTGATGGCTATTTGTGATAGTTAGAATTGGACTTGTACTTTCTCGCCATTTGACAATAGGGGGACCCATAATTATTTCTTATTTTGCAGTTGACCTGAACAGCATGTAATATGCAATGAATAATCGATGCTAGATTATAAATTGTGTATCACAAGAATATGTCACCCAGAAAAGCACGAAAAACGTTATAAATCGTTTAGATTAAATTTATTTCTTCAACTACATAGGAAAAAATTTTCACAGTCTGGTCATTCTTTCAGCCTTTACGGTTTTCGTTAAAACGATTAGCGTCCTGAATCTCCTTTCCGAGTAACATCCGTAAACGTGTACCTTTGCCGGGTGTTTTACTGTACACCACAAAACTATTTTATCATTTTTCATCACGGCTTTCTTAGACTAATTACATAAAACAAATGAGGAATCATCAGTAAAAATCTCGTTGATCCAATCACAATCTAAATTTCGATTTGCACAACTTGTTTTT
This sequence comes from Oxycera nigricornis, assembly GCA_963942545.1. Taxonomy (NCBI): domain Eukaryota; kingdom Metazoa; phylum Arthropoda; class Insecta; order Diptera; family Stratiomyidae; genus Oxycera; species Oxycera nigricornis. The sequence goes on from OZ012661.1 coordinate 27,085,375, forward strand.
TTTTTCGATATACTTTGCGGTCAACAACGGTTTTGCATGTGTACTTCTGCTTTTGATTCCAGATTCTTGCAATGCCTCTCTTATCCTCCTAATTACACTTACTTCCTTGCTCAATAATTTATGTCTCGCATTTCGTAGACTCAGTGTCCGGTTGTTCTCAAACAAGTTACAGATGACTTTATTAACTTCCCAGTTCCCTAAGGGAAGTTATTGTAATGGGGTCGATTTGGCGAATCCCAAATTTTGACATATCCCCACGTTATAAGGTCTCTAGAATCCAAATCCATCGTTTTTAGAGAGATGTCTGTGAGTGTGTATGTACGTATGTGCGTATGTACGTATGTACGTATGTACGTATGTGCGTTCGGAATTATTTTTCGTCCCGATTATCTCAAGAACCAAAGATCGGATTGACGTGGGACTAGTTTTAAACGACGCATAATTACGTAACTTAGAACTGAATGAATTTTCAGCAAAATCGGTTAAGCCGTTTTTTATTTAGGATGAAAAAACTGAAAAAACGACTAAAATTGCTTATTTTTAAACTGTTGATACGCACTATTAATTCGTGCAGATACCAAATACCTTCATAGTAATGTTGTTATTATTGTGCGTTTTAGCAAAATTGTGATCAAATTTGTAAAAAAAATGTTATTTCAAAAAAAATAAAGATTAATTTATGAAATTGCAAACTTATATTATCAGGTTTGGGTGAATGGGAGTAGAGACGCTAGTGCAGTTAATAATTGGATGTTGTTATAAATAATTTAATATTATTAATAACAATCAAATAATATTAGTTACAATTTGATATTGTATATATAAAGTCAATTATAATTATTCAGTAACGATCAAACATTCTTAATAACGAATGATTATTGTAAATAATAATTAAATACCCTCAATAATAGTTGTGGATTCCGAAATGAAGTACGAGGTTGAGGACAAAGTGGAGGACAAGAAGGATGACGAGGACGAAGAAGACGAGGTTGCCAAGGCTTTGAGAATGACCAGGTGGTGGAGACGTCTTCCTCTACCAAAGCGTTTATGGTTAGATAAAAAATTGATAAAAATAATAAAAGTAATTATATTAGTTTAGAATAATAATGTTTAATAATAGTAATTATTGATAATAGTAATTAATAATAAAAGTAAATTAAAGCATTTTATTCACCCCACTGGGAAGTTTGTCGTGTGGGCCTCAAGGGTCGCACTTAGACCACATTTTATTTTGCCTTATAGAGGTCGGCCTCTTAGGACCTCTACTGGCTCATCGTCAACATTACCAGACTGTTTCAAAAATTTAACCCTCTTCTTAATGAACGAAGTAGAAGTTTAAGTGTATCTTTCCGCCAGTGCAAAACTCATTCTTGACCTTTTTCGATGACTTACCCAGATCATTGCCTAAAACCGCCTTTTCGCTTTATCTCCCAAGTATCGAAAGGTACTAAACATCAGGACTAAACGCATATTTATTTCCCAAAGTAATTGAGTTCACGAGCTAAAACAGAAATATAATAAGGGACCAGTTTCTCTGAAACATAATGTATTTAAAAAAATACAGGAAAAAAGCAACTGAATGCTTCCAAAACCTTACAATAAATGAACTTCAAAATTTTTACAAAAGATCCTTACAGCATTAACGGGGGGTTCTCTTGTTCATTATAAATATTCATTGTTCATTGTTTTATATGAATATTTATTGGAAACATATAAACAACCTTGACTCGTTATTTAATGACAACTCTTAAAGCGTCACATTTTGTAAAGAATTGATTGACATAAGTGAAAAGTAGATAAAACATTGTTTTTGAAAAATAGTTTAATTCTTGGGAAGTGTTTTTATAAATTGAAAAATATTTTAAATGAATGTACTAAAACTTGTATTAAATTTCACGAATGAAAGTTCGAATATATCGAGACCACAGCAGCGTCGTTCGAGTAACTGAAATTAGATAATTTTTTTCAAATGAGCCATTTATGTGTTATGTATATTAATTGTTTATTGTTGTTTTTATGAATACGTGTTGCAATCACAAAAAACCAATAATTTCTTGTTTTGTTTTAAGAAATCGTTAAAGCATCTGCTCTTTCAAAGTTTCGATTGCAACAAGTGCCAATTTGAATTAATTATTGAAAATATGCTCAAATCATACAAATATGCTTCCATTTACATGGTGACTATTAATGATTTTTTATTTTTGTTTAATTTTTTTTTTGGTAATCAAGGAGAAAATTAATAAATTTAAATAAATCTGAATCTTAAAAGCATTGATTGCGTATAATGCAAATTAAGTGGAAATTAAATTTTTTTAGTAAAACTCCTAGTTTTATGCAAATCCAAAAAAGATTTTACTCATTATTTCCACAATTTGATAGGAACACGTTAACGCTAATACACCCTGATTGAGATCTTGTTCTTGTAAAACAAATTTTTGGTTCACCAGATAGAAGTGTATGACCTCGAAACCTCAACAAAGTCAATAATATCTTTTTTACGTGGGTAATGTTCGTGGAAAAAATTCTTCTAAACCGTACGTATATGTAAACACACATACAGACTTCTTTCGAAAATATCTTGAATTCTCTTCAAAGACCTTAAAACATAAAAATTTAGGTTATTTTTTAACAAATGATATACAAATTTAATAGAATAGCCAACTTTTTGTCTTCATTAGCTTGCTCGTGATAATTAGTGTTTCAAAATAATTCCTGGCATACGATCACCGCAACTACGTCTTAGGAAGGCCGTCTTGTCGGTTCAATTTTGCACCACTTATTTTTCCTTATTTTGCAAATAACGCGTCTCAAATTGTCTTCCAAGTCATCGATAGTTGCTAGCTTATCAGTAGAGACAAGTGATTTGACGTACCTTTTCAAAAAATTCAGCGCAATGAAGTCAAATCACATTTTTTGGGCGACAACAGATCCATTTGTTGAGATAATTCGTTCACCAAAGGTTCAACCCAATAAAGTAATCGTTTCACGCACTGTATGTCTTGCTACATTATCCTGTTGGAACCATTTACCTCTCAGACGGCTGACATTGATATTGCGGACCAAAAAAATTACGAATCATTTGTCAAACGCGATCGCCATTAATGATAACGTTGATTCCGTCTTCAGATGTGAATAGGAAAGGACCAATTATGCCACCGGCATGCAAAACGCACCATGAAGTGACTTTTTCGGGGTATAATGCGGCTTTTTAAGATCTTTAAAAATTTTCCTTACACCAACAACGGCAATTTAGCTTTCTGACGAGCCCATTAAGCGTGAAATGAGTCTCATTGCTGAAAATGATTTGATTTTAAAAATGTGGTTCAACTGCTAACTCATTCTCAGCCCATTTTCCGAAAGTACATCACAAACGAGTACCCAATGGCTTAAATTTCTGAGCTAATTGGATCTCATAGTCCATAGTCCTAGATTTTTCTTCAAAATTTCCCATGTAATGGACGAATAGAAACCAAGTCGTTGAGAAAAACGTCGAATCGACAAATTCTCAGTTACACTAGGCTCTACAGCAGCGATAGCAGCCTCGAGTACGCACTATACGAGCTCGTGTTGGATGAGCATTGCCCAATATAGTATACGTTCACATAAATCTTTCAATCGCATTGCGTATGAGCTGCTCAGATAAACGATTATGAGCACCATAAATTGGATGAAGTGTTTTATAAATTTGGCGCACAGAACGCAAATTTCGGAGATAAATTAGCGCTATTTAGAGACGTTGCTCGGATGTAAGTTTTGCATGATAACCTAACAAAGCAATTTAAACATAATATGAAAATGACAGTAAAATTTAATCACTACAATAACATTTATTCTGCTGAAAGGGTTCATACCTCTAAATGGTACCATTTATGTTGAAAACTTCTATTTGATTTTTCGGGGTGATTACAGGAATTTCTCATACACTGGGATGTTAATAATAGGCACTATAAACAAAGGATTGTTAAGAAAATTTTATTTAATTTCCTCTACTCTAATGGCATGGTTGTGATATTGACTGCTGTGTATTTTGAATAAATTCAGCACGAATGTTTCTTAGTTGAAAAAACAATTGAAAAAATGAAATAATTCTCGAAAGAAGTTATTCTATCCAATTTTTATTCTATATTGTTTTTCAAAATCAGGTATTTGAAGTTCCCTTTCCACTTTCAGAAAATATTCAAATGAAAACAATAAAAAACGAAAAAATGAGCGTCCATCAAATACTTAAGGATAATTTTTCAAATTTGTGAAGAAATTTATAGCAATGATTCGTAAGATTTTAGGAACTCCTTCCTTTAATTTATGTAAGATTTATTGTGATTTTTATATAATCAGACATCGAATTCGTACTGCGTATTACATACATATATATTTTATTTTATGATTAACTTCAAAATAAGAACTACTATTTTACATTGAAATCTCTTTAATGTAAAATAGTGAAATAATAGAGATTCAATGTTTCTGCAGCACCCAAGGTAATCTCAGACGCAACTATTCAAAATTGCCATCCTGCGACAAAATCTAACTAACTGCATTCAATAACCCTGGAATCTTAACATTTTCGCTAGCTCCTTTTTATCGCCATCGATATCAAACTAACCAGTCATTTACAAAAGGTTTTCGAACCTGTCCTTACGATTGATCCGGGAAAAGATTCAAATGTTTATTTCCTTTATTCACTAGTGATTTAGTTAGCACTCGTTCTTAATAGAAAAACTTTTGCATGAGCTTGTATGGAAAGTTTGACCCCGACTTGTGCGAATCCGAATTACGTGGATTGACGTCAGTCCCACCTATCGCGTAACTTTCAGGTATCACTGTATTAAGTGTTGCATTATTATTATTTTTTATAAAATTTGAAGTATTAATTTAGATATTACTGGGGAGTTGTCCATGCAAATCGGAAGGGCCCTACCCTGCGGCTTGTTTTCCTTTCAGTATTGCTATCCTTGTCAACATCGAAAAAAAAGTTTCGTAGCGTTCGATTTGTACAAAATTTTCTGAACTGAAACGATACTTTTGTTTCATGGGTTTTGCCAATAGCAGCAATATAACGAAATCCTAAGATATACCAGGCCTTTTTCAATTATATTCGTAAAAACTTACATTTGGTTTACCTTTTATCGTTGTGAATACTATGATGTAAGTGTGTGCTATATGTTTCAAGATAAGGCATTTTTCATCAAAATATTTTGACTTGGACTTGGATTATCCTTTCTGCCATTTTATCAAGCTTTAACTTGATGCAAACAACACGTTTACTAAGAATTTAACATAATTTAATTACTGTTATTTATAAAGAAAAGTCTGATTTACACTCCTGAGATATTTAATATGGGATTTTCCAAATTCAATCCTGCTAACTTTACCTTTAAAAAATTCAAAATAAGACAAATAATTCTAAAATTAAATTTAAAGTCAGGTGAAAATCATAAAGTGCTTATTTCCAGTGGCTTTATAGAGAAAGTAAATTTTTTTGGAAACGGTTTGTAAAATACTTCAATACTTTATTTTTCTGAAGATTTTAAAAAGAATTGTTTTTCTTAAAAAAAAAAGAAAATACATGAATAACAAAATGATGTTAGCATATCAACCTACAAATTCTAGCACTTTGGCAGTATGAACATGAAAACGTTAAAAACAAGCCGTGAAGTGCGACCCTTGAGGTCCACACGGTCAACTTTCCAGTAATATCTAGACAAACATTAAAAATATTAAACACAATAATAATTTTGAAAATAGTACTACTTTAAATAATAATAATGAGAGGTATTCATATCAGTAACAGGAATGAGGTAATCATATCATCTCTCTTCAAAAACTGATAACAATGTATAAATTTTATAAACATTTATTACTGTGTTGTGCAAATCTGGTTGAAAAAATATTTTTTATGAAAAAACCCTAAGTTTTCTCATTTTTTTCTATTAAATTATAAAAAACCGCTGAAACGGATCTTTATAATGTTAAAATAATCAAAGAGATTTTAAAACACGTCGATTGACACCTTAATGATGCAAATATTATATCTGGTTCGTGAGATATAGTGAATGGAAGAAATGACCTTGAAAATCATGATGACTGTTCATGATTTTTTATTTTTTATTTAATGTTTCTTGTTATCATGACAAAAAGTTTAGATGTTGTTTTTACAAACATTGCTTGAAGTATATAAATTTTATAAAACTTGAATACTGTCTTCCGTAAATCAGCTTAAAAATTTATTGTTTATTAAAAAAACCAAATTTTTTGCACTTTTTTTCTTAAATTAAAAAACGGCGCAAACGATTTTTTTTCAAAATTGAATAGACTCACGCAAATTTTAATACGCGTTGATTGACACTTTGACAATGTAAATCGTATGTTTGGTTCGCGAGATATAACGCATGACAGAAATGATCTTGAAGATCATGATGCCTGTTAATAGTTTTTTATTTTTTATTTAATTTTTTACGTAATCACGAGAAAAAGTTTTGCTGTTGTTTTTACTGCTTGGAGTATATAATTTTTATAAAAATTGAATACTGTCTTTCGTAAATCAGGTTAAAAATTTATTGTTTATTAAAAAAACTAATTTTTTGCACTTTTTTTTCTTAAATTAAAAAACTGCGACAACGATTTTTTTTTCAAAATTTGACTGATTCACAAAAATGTTAATACGCGTCGATTAACACTTTAATCATGCAAATCGTATGTTTGGTTCGCGAGATATAACGCATGACAGAAATGACCTTCAAAGGGGCAAAACAACAACCCCCCCCCCCCTCCCGACCGAAGTATCCCAAAAACTAATCAGCTCTTAAAATTGCAAAGACGCTTCGATTGACACCTCATTGAAGTCGATACAACTTTGTTTACGTGAGTTATGCTCGTAGAAAAGTGTCCACGAACGTACGTACGTACACACACACACATACATCTCCCTTTCTAAAAACACTTTATATATACTCTATAGACCTCAAAACGTAAAGAAATGTTGAAAATTTCAATTTCGATTTTCGAGGCGATTACAAGAACTTCCCATATACTGGGAAGTTAAAAACAAAAGACTACAGACTTTAATGTTAAAAACCACTGGATGTAGAAAAAAACAGAAGCAAACTGCCAAATAAAATACAGTTGATCGAAAGGTTGCCTTTATTTCTTCTCCAATACAATAAAGAATTTAAGCTTGCATTCCACACTCGTTGCCTTCAAACGACTTTACTTGCTGGTAAATTGAAGAAAATTTCTCAGTTCAAATTCCTGTTTCCTTTATCAGAAAGTCAATGGCGGTGTTGAGTGCAACTTAAATTACTACTGCAGTTTCGAAGCTAGCGAAACTTTTTCAAAGAGTCACGAAGAACTTGCTAAGACAACAATAGACCAAGAAAGATATTAAATTGCTTTTCAAATCCATTAGACAAACTTAGAGTTCAGGAAAATATCCAAGCCGGAAAGTCTTCGCTTGCATCGCGTCAGTAGAAATGTTTTCAGTTTCAATGTTGGTGATTTGCATAAAATTTGAGGATGTCAAAGTTGCTTGAGTGCAAAAATTCCTCCGAGAAAACCATCTCAAGAGTAGAAATGCTTAGCGAAAAATTTATGAAGTTTAGAGGCTAACATGTGAAAATTATTACAATTTTATGCAAAAGTAGAATTTGCCCGTTAGCGAATCAAGGATCTGCAATAAGAAATTCGAGTAGAATGAAAGGATGTGATTTTAAAGTCTTCAAAATTCTATGAATTTACATAAAATTCAAATAAATCATGATGAATAGTATGGATATCAAATATAGTAGAATGAAAGATTTCCCAAGCTAGCCTTTGATTTAATAGTCTCGATAATAAATGGTTTCTTAACCGTTTATTTATTATAAATTGTAAGTTAAAAGCTTAGTTAAGGCTATTGGTAGTTATTAATAATTGAACATAGGAGTTGAACACTTTCCAATAACACTCTTTTGTGTAGTTTCCGTGCTCACGACCATCCGATATGATCGGGTCTGCTTGAAATGCTACTCAACATTTTGATTTGTGAAATGTTCAGCAATACCGGACCGATATATCTTCAATGGATTTGCAATAAATGTTGAATAAAATTGTACAGCATAGGATATTAATTTAAAATCAAATGCCTCAGAAAACTTCATTCATTTCTGTGCTACTGAAATATTCCCATTTTTTGACTTGTTGTACGGTGGTGAATTTAGACGTTTTCTTGATTCAACCAATTTATCGTTTTTGCAGAGTTTAGTGCTCTTTCGTATTTTAGATTTATTCATATTTTTTCTCTCTATTGCACATTGTCGTAATGCTTGTATAAATGTATCCTATTGCCTGATTTTGAATGGAATGATATTCGTAAATTTAGAAAATTAATCCACGTATTTTTAAAAAAAGAAGAAAAACTGATATCAAATAAATAATTTGAAATTCGAATATAGTTTGGCGTGTCAATATAAAAGATATTTTTATCGGCTGTCATTCGTACATACGTACTTTAAGTGCATATTATTCATTTATTTGAGTGATTTTTTTTGCGGGTAGCAAATTTTCTTTGGATATTTTTTCATAGATTTTGATAGTTTCTAAGCGGGTATTAGTCTGGTGCACCTTGGCGATTATTGTTTCAATTTCTTCTTTAAATCAGTTCCATGAAGAGCTTAGTAGCTTGAACAATTGGACATTTCGGATTATATTTTCTTCATTGATTGTATTGTTCTTGAGATATCAAGAATATTTCTCCATTTGGGAATTTTACTCATATAGCGCCTGTTTGATAGATGTGGTTTTTGCAAATTTACTCAATTGATTTTACAGTATTTTCTTTGTAGGTTATTATTAGTTTTTTAAGCTTTATCATGGGTTAGAACCTCCTGGTCTATTCGACAACTTTCGTCTCCTAGTGTGCTTTTTGGTTAACGACTTGCTAACACTATTGTTGCACATTAGTGGAGGTTCTTGTTTCCAGGCTTTTTGGCCGGTAAATAATTAAAACGCTAAGTAGGCATACATACGAAACAAATAGACAGTCGTTATAATTCGCAGATGTAAAATTATAAAATAGTTGAAATAAAGCGAGCTTGATCCATCAACAAGCCAGCGGTGGTAGTGCTGTCTCGTAACGAGTGGCTAAATGGCAGCACCTGAAGAGGAGCCATTCGTTACGCCGAAACCACACTTCCCATTTATTATTAGTTGTTTGAAATTGTTAAAGTCATTTTTCACACTGTTTATTTTACCTACTTTTATTATCAAAGGTTTAAATGAAAAGTTAGAACGTTGTACTTTCTGGAATGACAAAACAAAAGCAGTTGAGAGACCTAAACCCTATAGCATAGGGCCTTAAGGTCTATCTATTTTTGAATGAATGTGAAACAGATAGAAATATTATTGGTTATCGACTTAGACCATATAAGATCAAATTACATAAACAAATTAAATAATAACGAACATGAATACGACATTAACGAAAATGCTAAGTTAGAATAAAGATTCTCTATATCAAACGCAAAATGTATAATTCAGCCGAAAAGGTTCGTAAAAACGTAAAATTTATCATTTCAAGGATTCCACGAGTGATACTGCTGGCATTATTTCATTCAGCTGGCAATGATTACAATGATCCAAATAACTCAGCAAAATGGTTACAAAATGGGACATGAACATATCATTACGAGTAAAGCTATATTAGTACATGCGATTTAGAAATTTAACATAAATTTTTTTAATCACGGGGAAAAGTAACTAGAAATCTAGAAAATTTCTAGATTTCCACTGTGAATCTAAACTGGAGAAAATAATTAATCGCTTGGAAATACATGCAATGTATCCCAAGCATATACGCCCAAACGAGGAGTTCTTAATTTCGGAGGAAGATTACGTAATTGGCTCGACAGGACAATGGACGAGAAGTACTAATAAATAACTATTTAAATTTCAATCAACTTTTGACTTTGAAACAAGATAACTTCGACCAAACTTTCGAAATCTTCCTTAAAAACAAACGTTACTCACTCCAAAGAAACATTTTAAAAGACTGAAACATAAATGCCGAAAACTTCCATTCATTAAATCTGGCGTTCTGAGTTAAAAATATATATTAACTATTTCCATAGAAATACCGTTATATTTTTTTTCAACGTTGGGAAGTGAAAATATTCAAAAGATACCGATCAGCTCCTGCCTCTTGGCATGCCGGATTTCTACCGACTAAAACCACATCCGTTTCCTTCAATCACTCTCTCCATCAAATTTAGTAATTCTCCGTATTTAAATTTCAGTAGATAGTCCCAGGCGATAAAATTCAGTATAAGGGATAGTACCAAATTTGCACATTTTAGTGTCCTTTTAGTTAGATTAATAGTTCAGACTATATGTTTATGAATTATTTCCTGTTGATTACGTGTTTGGGTTTGAGTTTAGTGGAGCTGATTGTACTTGTAACTTTCTTCGAAAGTTGGTCCTGAAAAAGATGTTTTTTAGTGTCGTTTTAAAGGAAGTTGGGTTCGCTATGTTTTTAATTTTGTCCGGTAGTGTATTGTAAAAGTTAGCTGCTTTGTTGTAGGGGTCTTCTTTTAGCCGATCAGTTCTGGCAAATGCTATAGCTATATTATTCATGTTTCTCATTCTGTAAGTGTTTTTTCCCTCAATTCTATCTAATTTCACAGTGGTATACTCATTACGGTGTCAATTTTTATGTATGAATTTAGCTCTTTCCATGGAAATCGTGCCTTGCAAATTCAATTCTTGGACTGATTTGTAAACTTCGCTCGTTGGAGTTGGCATAGGGAGATTATAAATGGTTTTATACGCCTTGGTTACTACTCTGGAGATGGTCATGAGGTTACCTTTAGAAGCTTGGCTCCAATCAAGATGCCGTAGGAAATTTGGGAAAGGATGTGCGCATACATAATTTGGATTTTTTTTCTTTGGAAAGAAGTAGAAGCGACGTAGAGCACCAATACAGACAGCCAGTTTTTTCCTTAGATCATTGATATGTGGAGTTCATGTTAGTTTCTCGTCTATTAGAAATCCTAAATATTTTATTTGTTCTACTCTCTGGAGGGTTGTTTCATTGATTTTTACGCGTGGTTGTTTGTTTGAAAATAATATATTTTGTTTTCGCCGCGTTTATTGCCAATCTACTTTGTAGAAGCCAATACCAAAGCTTGTCCAGGACAAACAATATTCGTCGTTAAAATTGTTCCATTTACAAACGCAAAAAATTTACAAGCCTATTCAAGTACAAATAAACTCTCTATGTCTAAGGTGTAGCAAGAGATATTGAAAATAAATCAATTAATCAAATCAATTATCATTTAAATATCGACTAATTGTGCTCTTATCGAAGAAAGGCAAACAGAATCTGCAACAATTTATAAAAATTCATTTATGTTTACAAATTTATATGATAAATATCTTACACATTCATGTAATGAATTGTAAAATCAAACAAGTTTAATAGAATTTACGAATTTTCGACTCACATTGTGAGTGACTTAAACTCCTTATGAATGTGTTAACCTTGTTGGCTACAATTTTGTGATATTCCTTCAATAAATGCACAGCATTTACTTTATAATCTTCACAATAAAAATAACTAATTTAATTTACTCAACTATGTTAGACTTAAACTTGTTCAAATACACTACATAATTATCATTTCATTTTTCAAAATTTGAGAAAATACTAGGATTTCGTATTTTTTTTTAGATTACTACGCTTGATACCAGTGCCTGCTTGTTAAAGGAGCACAAAGGAGGCAAAAAAGGAATTTGCAAGTATATAAATACAATAAAATCTGGTCTAAGTGCGACCCTTGAGGCCCACACGACTAACTTCCCAGTGGGGTGAATAAAATGCTATAATTTGCTTTTATTATTAATTACTATTATTAATAATTACTATTATTAAACATTATTATTCTAAATTAATATAATTACTTTTATTATTTTTATCAACTTTTTATCCAACCATAAAAGCTTTGGTAGAAGAAGACGTTTCCACCACCTGCTCATCCTCTACCAAAGCCTCGGCAACCTCGTCCTCTTCGTCCTCGTCATCCTTCTTGTCCTCCACTTCGTCCTAAACTTCGTTCTTCATTTCGGCTTCGGAATCCACAACTATTATTGAGGGTATTTAATTATTATTTACAATAATCATTCGTTATTAAGAATGTTTGACCGTTACTGAATAATTATAATTGATTTTATATATACAATATCAAATTATAACTAATATTACTTGATTGCTATTAACAATATTAAATTATTTATAAAAATACCCAATTATTAACTGCATTAGCGTCTCTACTCCCATTCACCCAAACCTGATAATTAAAGTTTGCAATTTCATAAATTAATCTTTATTTTTTTTAAATAACATTTTTTACAAATTTGATCACAATTTTGCTAAAACGCACAATAATAACAACATTACTATGAAGGTATTTGGTATCTGCACGAATTAATAGTGCGTATCAACAGTTTAAAAATAAGCAATTTTTAGTCGTTTTTTCAGTTTTTTCATCCTAAATAAAAAACGGCTTAACCGATTTTGCTGAAAAGTCATTCAGTTCTAAGTTACGTAATTACGCATCGTCCCACGTCAATACGATATTTGGCTCACGAGATAATCGAGACGAAAAATAATTTCGAACGCACATACACACACTCACAGACATCTCTCTAAAAACGATGGATTTGGATTCTAGAGACCTTAAAACGTGGAGATATGTCAAAATTTGGGATTCGCCAAATCGACCCCATTACAATAACTTCCCATAGGGAACTGGGAAGTTAAAAATTAAAACATTTCACTTCAGAAAATACACTTAAAATTTATTAATATTTCATTGTAATTGTGGTGAACGGATACACACAAGCTACAATAAATCTGCGTATCCTAAGCAATGTCAAGTTGTTTCTTGTAAAAACAAACGCATTTAATTCGTATTTATTAACTTCCCAGTATATGGGAAGTTCTTGTAATCGCCTCGAAAATCGAAATTGAAATTTTCAACATTTCTTTACGTTTTGAGGTCTATAGAGTATATATAAAGTGTTTTTAGAAAGGGAGATGTATGTGTGTGTGTGTGTGTGTGTGTACGTACGTACGTACGTCTGTACGTTCGTGGACACTTTTTTCTACAAGCATAACTCACGTAAACAAACTCCGATCGACTTGGTTGAGGTGTCAATCGAAGCGTCTTTGCAATTTTAAGAGCTGATTAGTTTTTGGGATACTTCGGTCGGGGGGGTTTGCTGTTTTGACTCTTTGAAGGTCATTTCTGTCATGCGTTATATCTCGCGAACCAAACATACGATTTGCATGATTGAGGCGTCAATCGACGTGTATTAAAATTCGTGTGAATCTGTTACATTTTTAAAAAAATCGTTTTAGCCGTTTTTTAATTTAAGAAAAAAAAGTGCAAAAAATTAAGGTTTTTTTTATAAACATCAAATTTTCAACCTGATTTACGAAACACAGTATACAATTTTTATGAAATTTATACATTTCAAGTAATGTTTGTAAAAACAACATCAAAACCTTTTCTCATGACTAAGTAAAAAATTAAATAAAAAATAAAAATTCATTAACAGGCATCATGAACTTCAAGGTTATATCTGTCATGCGTTATATCTCGCGAACCAAACATATAATTTGCATTATTAAGTTGTCTATGAACGCGTATTAATACTTTTGTAAATCTGCTGCATTTTTAAAAAAAATCGTTGGAGCCGTTTTTTAATTTAAGAAAAAAAAAGTGAAAAAAATTAGGTTTTTTTCATAAACAATAAATTTTTAACCTGATTTGCGAAATGTAGTAGACAATGTTTATAAAATTTACATACTCCAAACAATGCTTGTAGAAAAATCATCAAAACTTTTTCTCACGATCAAGTAAAAAATTAAATTAAAAATAAAAAATCATTAAAAGTCATCATGATTTTCAAGGTCATTTTTATCATTCACTATATCTCACGAACCAGATATAAGATTTGCATCTTTAAGGTGTCAATTGACGTGTATTTACATCTTTGTGAAGTTTTTAACATTATAAAAACTCGTTTCAGCCTTTTTTTAATTTAATAGAAGAAAATGCGAAAAAATATATTTTTTTCATAAAAAATATTTTTTAACCTGATTTGCACAGCACAGTAATAACTGTTTTTAAAATTTATACATTCTTATCAGGTTTCGAAGAGAAAACGGAAAAATTTTATTCCATGATTATGAAAAAAACTAAATTAAAAATAAAAAAATCATTCAAAGTTACCATGTAAAGAGGGTTCATACGAATGCTATTACTTTATATCTTTTATTCTAAAAAAATGTTGTAAATTCAATCAAAGTTTTAAAGTATTGCATAATTTGAGCAGGTTTTTGATAGTTTTAATAGTCTTTTAATAAAAAAAACCGCTTAAATTTTGAAACCAACAAAAATTTTCAAGACCGAAAAGGCCCCCACCGATTGATCCGCGTGAATATTCAATCTGTCCTCTTCGACCAAAAACCTTACGTAATCAATGGACCCTTCCGTAGACGATTTGATTCATATGAATTCATTCCTATTACTGCTATGAATACCTCTCATTGTTGTAATGTTGTTGATGTTTATGTAGATATTACTGGGAAGTTAACCGTGTGGACCTCAAGGGTCGCACCTTGCGGCTTGTTTTAATATATATCACTCGCGCTCTACAGCTGATGTTAATGCTTTTTCTTGATTCGCTTTCCGGTGCCCTCGCTCTCACTCGTTATTCCGCCTGTCATTCGCTGTTCCTCTTTTTCAGTGCCAGTCCCACCGTCCTGCCATACTCATCTCCTTTTTCGTGGGCATGCCACACCTTGGCCAGGCATTGCCCGCTTCAATATTATTCTACTACAGAATAAAATGAATCCTATTAATAAAATTTTTGTATTTATAGTTTATGCATTCTTACAGTTTCAGAAATGATAATTTAACAAATTTGAAATTCACCACAACTGAAATGAAAATTTCAAAATAAAAAAAAAGTCACATGCTTCAACTAAAAAATTAATTAATTGAAGACTTTTATTTCAAGGAAGATGTAATTGTTTGCTTTGTTAGTTTTGAAAAAAAACTGCTTGAATCAAAAGAATCAGTTTGCTCAAGAAGGTAGGTACTAAGCAGATTTCCATGAAATAACAGATCCTTCATCTGTGGATTTTGCAAACTGCTGATCCAAATTCAATCAAATTTTGGTAGTCTCTCAAGGATTTGTGAAAAGTACTGTTTTATCTGAGTAACGTGATTTTTTAGATAAAACAAATATCAATTCCATCCAAATTTCCTGTTCGTCCTAGAAATTTGAATCGATTTTCTTCACTTGATTCACCAAAATTACTTTTTATCATATGATAACGTGCAGTACTTTTTGATCTATTGAACGAAAAAACCATTTTTCACCATTTAACCATTTTGGAATTTCTGTTTTTCTTCATTCCGCTTACTTTTCTTTCCGCTTGATTACTTTTTCCATTTTTCTCACTTTTTGGTAGGTTTTACTCAGCTAAAAATGAATACTCGAGTCTGATTAGAGTAATAATCAAGACAGAATGAGCTGCTGACCACTTCACTTTCTTGGTTTCTGTGGACCAAGTAAATGAGGTAACTTCAACATTACCACAAGACTTGCGCCTAATTTTGGCTGATGCGCCACTGTTATTTATTAACACAAGTATAAAATGCAATCATTGCAAGGTTTCGTTGGTTTTATTCATAATAAAGTCCATGAAATAAATCGAAGAAAGTATTGAATGTTTCAAAGTCCCATTATACTTTTTTCCTTAGCATTATACAGTGGATCAAAGTAAAACTCGTACACTCAGATATTTATTTTTTAGGAGGCGATTAATAGTTTAAGGAAAGAATTTAAACAAAAGAGAACGTTTTTATAAAGCTTTATTCATGGTAATACAGAATTGGTAAAAACAAAAGCAAAAATTATTCATAAAAATTCTTTCAAAAAATTAAATTTGAAAAATAACGAAAACTGATCTCAAATTGAAACTCATTTCATGTTGATGAAACATCAGGTACTGTTCCGCATATGGCGGGAAAGCACTAGCTATGAAACAAAGTTTAAATTTCAAATTACTTTAGACATTTTAAATGTTTTTTTTACGAAATAAGCTCAGTAAAAATATTTTTAAAACAGATTATCACTTGCAACGATTGAGTATCACTTCCGTTGGTTGTTATGGCTTCAAAAAAATGAAATTTTTAATCGCATACTTATCAAAAAAAGCTGCAGTGCAAGCAAACAGCACGTTTTAATATATTTTCCACATTGCAATAACGTTCCCTGAAATTTGAAAGCCTATTTCAATCCACTTTATCAGAATTCAACTTCGAACAGGCCAATGCTATCAGATGACAGCATCTCCTGGCAGGCCTATTCAATCCTGCAATATGAGGTTGTTCAATCTATTTCGGGCTGTGGTTTACACTAGCCTCAGACGATATTAGATTGTTGGATGTAAACATAGCTGCAGTAGGTCGAATTGAAAGCGACGGAAATATGTCACATCTTTTCTTATTTTAGTGTGTGATCGATTTATCCTGCACAGATTGTGGGCGGGCATGAACAAACATCGGAATCCGAATTGGCTTTCAATTTGTTGGTATCCCAAGAAAGTTTATTTGTGGCGTCCTACTTCAGCTATCATTGTGTGCCGAAGGCATTGTCGATTTCTCTGAATAGTGAATTGTTTCCTATACTGAAATCGAGGATGTGGAACATTGAGAAGAAAGATAAACATATGGTTATTGTTTCGGTTGTTATACATATAAAAATAGATTTTCTGTAGCTGAGGCAAGCATCGATGATTCAGAAAATTCAAAAAATCAGGTCTGAATATTTATTGCCCCAAAAAATAATATGATAATTTTAATCCAAGATTTATATTTTCAAGGGCAAAATGTTCATGCTAAAGATGTTTATAATGGCAAATGTGTTAAAGCGTTATTTTAATTGACACGATTAAGAAGAAGCTAAATTTTTCGATTACGCTGTGCAACAACAAATAAAAAACAACAAAATGGCAAAAACATGTGGCGAGAGAACCCTATAAACTATTATTGAGAGACGTTTACTATGTTAGCTTATAGAGGGTGTTTTTTTTTTAAAATATAAAGAGCTTTTATTAACAACATATGCTATATTAGCTGTCAAATTTTGCTGTTATTTTTACATAACGTTGACTTTCATTGGAAAAATATTATGCATAGACTTACACCTGAAGCAAATCTCGAAATAGCAAAAACTTATTTCCGAAATTTGCGTTTTGTGCGCTAATCTTTGCTCAATTTATGGTTCCCATTATCACCAACCTAAGCGACTCGCACGCAATACGATAGTAATGTCCACGTCCTCTTTGACAATGTTCATCTAACACGAGCTCGTACAGTGCGTGACGAGGCAGCTTTCACTGCTGTGTGACGGAAGGATCCGAATTTTACGATTCGACGCCGATCTTCGCACCTTGACAGCTGTTCGTCTACTACATGGAAAATTTTGAGGAAAAATCTTAGACTAAAGCTCCATTTGACCATCGTTGGCGTCATTTGCATGAACGTGCTGAGAATGAGCTAGAAGTTAAACCGCATTTATACCGTCGAATAATTTACAGGGATGAGGCACATTTCTAGCTGAAAGGGTTCGTAAATAAGCAAAATTGCCGTTTTTAACTTCCCAGTATATGGGAAGTTCTTGTAATCGCCTCGAAAATCGAAATTGAAATTTTCAACATTTCTTTACATTTTGAGGTCTATAGAATATATCAAAAGTGTTTTTAGAAAGGGAGATGTATGTGTGTGTGTGTACGTACGTACGTACGTTCGTGGACACTTTTTTCTACGAGCATAACTCACGTAAAGAAAGTCGTATTGACTTTGTTGAGGTGTTAATCGAAGCGTCTTTGCAATCTTAAGAGCTGATTAGTTTTTGGGATACTTCGGTTGGGGGGGTTTGTTGTTTTGACCCTTTGAAGGTCATTTCTGTCATGCGTTATATCTCGCGAACCAAACATACGATTTGCATAATTAAGGTGTCAATCGACGCGTATCAACATTTGTTCGAATCTATAAAATTTAAAAAAAATTGTTGGAGCCGTTTTTTAATTTAAGAAAAAAAAGTGCAAAAAATTAGGGTTTTTTATAATTAATAAATTTTTAACCTGATTTACGAAAGACAGTATTCAAATTTTATAAGATTTATCTACTTCAAGCAATGGTTGTTAAAAAAATCAAAACTTTTTCTCGTGAATACGTAAAAAATTAAATAAAAAATTAAATATCATTAACAGTCATCATGATCTTCAAGGTCATTTCTTCCATTTACTATATCTCACGAACCAGATATAATTCTTGCATCATTAAGGTGTTAATCGACGTGTTTTAAAATTTCTTTGATTATTTTAACATTATAAAGATCCGTTTCAGCGGTTTTTTCAATTTAATAGAAAAAAATGAGAAAACTTAGGGTTTTTTCAAGAAAAATATTTTTTTAACCTGATTTGCACAACACAGTAATAAATGTTTATAAAATTTATACATTGTTATCAGTTTTTGAAGAGAAACCAGCAAATATTTTTTCATGATTCTGAAAAAAATTCAATAAAAAATAAAAAATCATTCAAAGGGTTCTTCCGATTGATATTATATTATATCTTTTATTCTAAAGACTTTGTTGTAAAGTCAAAGTTTCAAAATGTTTGGATAATTTGAGCAGATTTTTAATAGTTTTTGCAGTCTTTTAATTAAAAAAAAGTGGCTTAAATTTTGAAAACCATGAAAATTTCAATCAAATTTGCATTTGTGGTAATCAATCATCACCATCACCCATCCACCAAAAGCCTTACGTAATCAGTGGATGCTCCCGTCGATGATATGATGAATATATTTAAAGTAGTAGTATTTTCAAAATTATTATTGTGTTTAATATTTTTAATGTTTATCTAGATATTACTGGGAAGTTGACCGTGTGGACCTCAAGGGTCGCACTTCACGGCTTGTTAACTTCCCAGTATATGGGAAGTTCTTGTAATCGCCTCGAAAATCGAAATTGAAATTTTCAACATTTCTTTACGTTTTGAGGTCTATAGAGTATATATAAAGTGTTTTTAGAAAGGGAGATGTATGTGTGTGTGTGTGTGTGTGTACGTACGTACGTACGTACGTTCGTGGACACTTTTTTCTACGAGCATAACTCACGTAAACGAAGTCCTATCGACTTCATTAAGGTGTCAATCGAAGCGTCTTTGTAATTTTAAAAGCTGATTAGTTTTTGGGATCCTTCGGTCGGGGGGGTTTCCTCTTTTGACCCTTTAAAGGTCATTTCTGTCATGCGTTATATCTCGCGAACCAAACATACGATTAGCACTATTAAGGTGTCAATCGACGCGTATCAACATATGTGTGAATCTATCAAATTTTTAAAAAAATCGTTGGAGCCGTTTTTTAATTTAAGAAAAAATAGTGCAAAAAGTTAGGTTTTTTTTAATAAACAATAAATTTTTAACCTGATTTGCGGTAGACAGTATTCGATTTTTATAAAATTTAAACACTTCAAGCAGTGCGTGTAAAAACAACATCAAAACTTTTTCTCGTGATTACGTAAAAAATTAAATAAAAAATAAAAAATCATTAACAGGCATCATGAATTTCAAGGTCATTTTTGTCCTGCGTTATATCTCGCGAACCAAACATACGATTTACATTTTTAAGGTGTCAATCAACGCGTCTTAACATTTTTTGTGAATCTGTCGAATTTTGAAAAAAATCGTTGTAGTAATTTTTTAATTTAAGAAAAAAAATTGCAAAAAATTAGGTTTTTTTAATAAACAATAAATTTTTAACCAGATTTACGGAAGACAGTATTCGATTTTTATAAAATTTATATACTTCAAGGAATGCTTGAAAAAACGTCATTAAAACCTTGTCTCATGATAACAAGAAACATTAAATAACAAGCCGCGAAGTGCGACCCTTGAGGTCCACACGGTCAACTTCCCAGTAATATCTAGATAAACATTAAAAATATTAAACAAAATAATAATTTTAAAAATATTACTACTTTAAATAATAATAATGAGAGGTATTCAAAGCAGCAACAGGAATGAGTTGATATTAATCATATCATCTACGGAAGGTTTTTTTGGACTTCTATCATTTAAGCAGTTTTTTTATTAACACTAAAACACTGTAAAACCTATTAAAAATCTGCTCAAATTATGCAAATATTATAAAAATTCGATTGAATTTACAACAGTTTCCTTAGAATAAAAGATATAAATTAATGTCATTCGTATGAACCCTCTATACATAATAACTTTGAATGATTTTTTATTTTTTATTTAGTTTTTTTTATAATCATGGATTATGGTTTTGCTGGTTTCTCTTCAAAAACTGATAAGAATGTATAAATTCTATAAAAATTTATTACTGTGCTGTGCAAATCAAGTTAAAAAATTATTTTTTATGAAAAAACCTTAAAACCCTAAAAGCCTAATTTTTTGCATTTCTTTTATTAAATTGAAAAGCTGCTGAAACAATTTTTATGTAATGTTAAAAAAATTGCAGCAACGTTAATAAACGTCTATTGACACCTTAATGATGCAAATATTATATCTGGTTCGTGAGATATAGTGAATGATAAAAATGACCTTGGAAATCATGATGACTTTTAATTATTTTTTATTTGTAATTTAATTTTTTACGTAATCATGAGAAAAAGTTTTGAAATTGTTTCTACAAATATTGTTTGGAGTGTATAAATTTTATAAACACTGATTACTATATTTCGCAAATCAGGTTATAAATTTATTGTTTATGAAAAAAAAATCTAATTTTTTGCACTTTATTCTCTTAAAAAAAACGGCTCCAACAGTTTTTATAAAAATTTTATAGATTCACGTAAATGTCAATACGCGTCGATTTGCACCTTAACAATGCAAATCGTATGTTTGGTTCGTCAGATATAAAACATGACAGAAATGGCCTTGAAGAACATGATGACTGTTAATGATTTTTTATTTTTTATTTGATTTTTTTTGTAACCATGAGTAAAAAACTTTGATGTCATTTTCATTGGTTATTGCGACTTGGAAATAAGGTTAAGAATTTATTGTTTTTGAAAAAACCGTTATTTTTTGCACTTTTTTTAAAAAATTAAAAAACGGCTTCAAGAATTTTTTTCAAAACTTGATAGAATCACAATGTTAATACGCGTCGATTGATATGCTAACCATGCAAATCGTATGATTTGTTCGCGAGATATAACGCATGACAGAAATGACCTTCAAACGGGTAGAACAGCAAACCCCCCCCCCCCCGACCGAAGTTTTCCAAAAACTAATCAGCTCTTAAGATTGCAAAGACGCTTCGATTGACACCTCAACGAAGTCAATACGACTTTGTTTACGTGAGTTATCGTCGTAGAAAAAAGTGTCCACGAACGTACATACGTACGTACGTACGTACATACACACACACACATACATCTCCCTTTCTAAAAACACTTTATATATTCTCTATAGACCTCAAAACGTAAAGAAATGTTGAAAATTTCAATTTCGATTTTCGAGGCGATTACAAGAACTTCCCATATACTGGGAAGTTAAAAAATAAAAAATCATTAACAGTCACCATGATCTTCAAGGGCATTTCTTCCATTCACTATATCGCACGAGCCAGATATCATATTTGCATCATTAAGGTGTCAATCGACGTGTTTTAACATATTTGATCATGATTATTTCAACATTATAAAAAACCGTTTCAGCGGTTTTTAATTTAATAGAAGAAAATGCGAAACTTAGGGTTTTTTTCATAAAATTTTTTTTAACCTGATTTGCACAACACAGTAATAAATGTTTATAAAATTTTAACATTCCTATCACTTTTTGAGGAGAAACCAGCAAAACTTCTTTCATGATTCTGAAAAAAAATTCAATTAAAAATAAAAAATCATTTGAAGTTACCATATGAAAAGGGTTCTTCCGAATGATATTACCTTATATCTTTTATTCTAAAGACTTTGTTGTAAAGTCAATCAAAGTTTTAAAATGTTTGGATAATTTCAGCAGATTTTTAATAGATTTTGCAGTCTTTTCATTAAAATAAGCGGCTAAAATTTTGAAAACCATCAAAATATCAATCAAATTTGCATTTGTGGTAATCAATCATCATCACCCATCCACCGAAAGTCTTGCGTAATCAATGGATGCTCCCGTAAATGATATGATTAATATTAACTCATTCCTGTTACTGCTATGAATACCTCTCATTATTATTATTTAATGTAGTACTATTTTCAAAATTATTATTGTGTTTAATATTTTTAATGTTTATCTAGATATTACTGGGAAGTTGACCGTGTGGACCTCAAGGGTCGCACTTCGCGGCTTGTTTTTTTTTTGGTTTAAGATTAATCCGCAAGAGACTTTGAAAGCCCTTTCACTTTCAATGTCACTATACAGTCTGATTTGCATAATCTGTCCTTTCTTTTTCAAATCTGAGCACTGAACCAACGTACAAATTGCAATGTCCATAAAATACTTATGGAAATTTTGGAAAAATGGTCAACTCGTCACAAAATCTAGTTCAGTCGACGAAGAAACAAACTGCATTAAACAACTTTTCAATCCCAATTTAACGTCGATAGAAACATAGTCAATCGCTCTTCAAAAGGATTCAATCATATCTTCTCTCACCAAATTATCAATGCTCACTCTCCAAAATGATATTAACTCATTCCATAACTGTCATGAGTGTTTTCTTTTTATTAGAAAAAATGTGTAAATAGTTACAATATTTCTAAAAAATTAAAATTTAGCAAGAGTTTGGAACTGATGTTGGTTGGCAAAACTAAATTTCCAGTGCCAAAATGTACTTTTTTAAACATGTAATAAAATGAGCATAAAAAGCGGAGCACTTGGGTTTGGAATGCTTTGAGTTCTTCTCCCTCCCGATAGCCTCGAGTAAGTTTTCGGTAGGATACCCCTCTCTTCAAGTGTGAAATGGTTAATGGCCGCTTCTTTTTGAAGAATCTAATAATAATAATGTTTACTGTTCTTGAGAATAGAAATTATTAGGGAATAATTTTTTGGAAAATACCGAAAACAACAGACTCTAAATCAAATTATTTGTGAAAGGATAAGAAGACATATCAACTCCATACTAAAATTTAAAGTCTCTACGATCCTGGCAATCCGACATAAAAATATCAACTGCAAATATAAAATAGCTCAAGAATAATATACAAGCTGGCCATTTCGCTATAAAATGTTATACCTTAGACCAGTGATTTCCAAAGTGGTCTATATCGACCCACAGGGGTCTATGACAACCTGCAAGGGGTCTACATCAGCGAAAAAAAAATTAGGGGTCCATGAAATGAAAATGGGGGTCCACGATAGTGGATCTCAACATACACTGATAGTATCTATTTACTTACTTAGTACTATTTACTTACTGATAGTACCTATTTACTTATTACCTAGTACATTAGACTATCTTATAGTATAAAGACATATACATTATTTATAAAAGTACCTATGAACACGAACTATGAATGAATAGAATGTAAAACTCAAAGAATGATAAATAAAAAAACAAAACATAATCAAAGCCAGTGTAGATTGGAGCCCATGACGACTTGTGCCGCGTCCTAGCGCGCCAGTATCATCTTGTTACAAACATACGCGCAGTCTCAGAGCAAAGATCTTAGCTTTTGCTCAGAGCTTCGCGAACTTGCACTGACTTGTTCAATTCGTCACTCAATAAATACGAATGTGAGACAAATACGTTCATTCGTTTCCTGAATCTTGAAAAGGAAAGTGCTAAGAAAATATTTAAAAAAATATAAACTGGTAGTTTATCAAATTTTAGTGAATGAGTGTTATTTTGTTTGAGAGTGCCGGAGAAAAGTAAGTACATTTTTTTTTAAATTTTAGTTTTGTACTCTTAGATAGCAAATATAGATAAATTACGCCAATCATGACTTCAGTTATTAGTAGTTTAATATTCAAACATACTTGTACATACTTCTCTACATTAAAAATAAAATTTTGTATTGTTGCTTAAGTGGAACCAGTGAATTTTTACACATTACTGTCGAATGTACATAGAGATAAATTGCATAACAATTTGTTATTATTTGTTGCATAATATTTTATTTTAACATTTTTTGTCATGTTACTTTCAAATTTCCTTAAAGTTCCATCATATCAAAACCTTAAGTAACGTGCATAACATTCCCCTTCTCACATTCATTTATAATGGCTGTACGCCTATGCCTGCCATATGACTTTATGTCTTATTTAAATAGATTTTTTTCCCACAGATGACTGATGCCATGTCCGAATCTAAAAAGAAATGTAGACAGTACAGTGTTGATTATTTGAAGCTTGGCTTCATTCCGTCATTGTCGAACAAACAATTGCCTATGTGCCTTTTATGCAACAAAGTTTTGGGCAATGACGCTATGAAACCATCTAAGTTGCAGGATCATCTGAGAAGATGTCACCCTGATAAAACAGATAAAGATTTGAAATACTTTCAAACACTCAAAGATAAACTTCAGAAGGGACCCACGCTAGACAGAATGTTCGCTTCGACATCACAAAGAAACGATGATGGTTTGCGGGCGTCTTACAATATATCGCTACTTATAGCAAAATCCGAAAAACCTCATACTATCGGAGAGAAGTTAATTTTGCCAGCCGTTGAAGAGGTTTTAAAAACTGTTTTACACAAACCTGCATCTGATATCATTAAAAGAATTCCCTTAAGCAACAATACTGTTGAAAGACGTATTGATGAAATGAGTTCTGATATTGAAAGCTTCTTGTGTAATTATTTGCAAACGACCCATTTCTCTATGCAACTGGACGAGTCAACTTTACCTTGTAATGCAGCATTATTATTGGGATATGTTCGTTTTATTATGAATCAAGAAATCTACGATAAACTGCTCTTCGCAAGAACTTTAACAACCGACACTAAAGGTGAATCAATATTTCATGTTTTCAAGGATTACTTCATTGAAAAAGCAATCCCTTTATCAAATATAATATCAGTAGCTACAGATGGAGCACCTGCCATGGTTGGACGTTATCGTGGATTTATAAGCTATTTAAAAAAAATGTGTCAGGGGTGTTAGCAATACATTGCGTCATCCATCGACAACATTTAGTTGCTAAAAATTTGAGTGTTAGATTGCATGAATCTCTTCAATTAGTCATTGATGCAGTAAACCGAATCCGAAGCAACGCGTTGAATACGCGGTTATTTGCGCAGTTGTGTGAAGAAAATGACGAACACTTTCATCAATTACTCCTTCACACTGAAGTACGCTGGCTGTCGAAAGGCTTATGCTTGACAAGATTTTTTGCACTTTTTGAGACTATTTTAGAATTTCTGGATACTAAAGATAAAATTTTAAAAGACAATTTAATGAAGTGGAAAACAGACATCGCCTATTTAACAGATTTGTTTACAAAATTTAATATGGTTAATTTGCAGTTACAAGGCGATAGTCCAAATTTGATTAAAACAAAGTCCATCTTATCAGCGTTTCTTGCCAGAGTTAAACTAATGAAGCAAAATATTGGGCGGGGCGAGTTTTCCCAGTTCCCCAATTTGTCACAGACAAACTGCCAGGAAGACGACGTTTCAACCTACGTTCAACATTTAAATGCCCTCTATTCAGATTTTGAAACTAGGTTTGAGGATGTTTTGACTATGGTAATACCACCGTGGATAATTAACCCATATGGTGACATAGAAGAAACGAATGTCATAATACAAGAGGAACTGACTGAACTAAGTACAAACGAAGAACTTAAGGTTCAGTTTAAAAACGGATATCAACAATTCTGGCTGCAAAACAACATACCCGTTACATATCCCGTATTATGGAATATAGCAAGGAAATTTTTAATTTCCTTTCCATCGTCATACCTAGTGGAAAGGGGGTTCAGCGCTGTTACCAATCTCCTAAAGAAAAAAAGAAACAGACTGGACATCATTAGCCGAGGAGATTTAAGATTAAACCTTACAAAATTGACGCCAAATATTGATAATTTATTATTAAAGCATCAGGTTCATCCTTCTCACTAAAAACATTTACTTATTGCTTAGTTTATTTTATGTTACGTATATTTTGTATAACAGATACAAAATTTTATTTTGAGTAGTTTTAATTTAAATTCAATTAATAAATGTGTAAAACTTAATATGTGTTTTTAATACAAATACATTATCTTTAAACAAAAAAATAAAACTGATATTGAGCCACTGATAAAAATAGAAAATAAAACTCTTCAGAGAGTTAAACATATGAAGTACCTTGGACTTACAATTGATGAAAAACTAGCGTGGACACCGCATATAAATGATATGAGGAAAAAAATAGCAGCTATCGTTGGTTTGCTCCATCGTTTCAGCTATTTCTCAATTAAAAATAAAATACAAATTAAAAATGCATACATAATTTCAAGAATTACATACGGGATTATAATTTGGAGCCAAACTACCAAAAATAACCTCATGAGCATGTCACGACTACTAACTAAAGCATAAAAACCATATATAACTTGCAAAGGATGACCGCTACATCTGAAGTATATAAAACAGCACAAGAACTTAATGTAGACGGACTGATTCACATGGAAAAAGGAAAATTCATTTTTAAAAATTTACACATTGAACAAATGAAAACAACGAAACTAGACATAAATGGGAGAAAAAACGACTACAATATGAGAAACGCAAATGAAATTTTAATCAAATTTGCTAGGACAGAGCGCCTGAGGATGGATCCGATTAACACCGCATCAAATTTTTACAATAAGCTACCTCAAACAATAAAAGAAGCGCGTAACATAATGACATTTAAAATCATGCTACGTAAACATTTACTGAAAATTCAATTTGAATAATTAAGAACGGTAATGTTTTTTTATTATCAATTTTTTTTTTAATTTTAATTTTTTTTTAATTTTAATTTTAATTTTTTTTTATTTTAATTTTAATTTATAATTTAATTTAAATTTTGTTTTTCTTTTTTCTTTTTTTTCCTTTTTCCTTTATATATATATATATATATATATATATATATCTTTTTTTTTTAAGAACGCTAATATTTTTTTTCCTGCTACAAATGTGAAACAAAATTAGATATATTGAACTCCCGAATAAAACTTTTGAGATACTGGTACTATCCCTTATACCGATATACATCGTCTGGGAAGTACTATTTAAATGAACAAGCATTCAGGAAATAATTGCACACGGACAGTGCAAGCAATGAATTATGGAGTAAAGATTTTTTGGAGGAAACGGAGGTGGTTTTAGTCGGTAGAAATCCGACATGCCGAGAAGCAGGAGCAACTCGGTATCTTTTGAAGATTTCCATCTCCCAACGACGAAAAAAAAAATTATGAGTTTATAACACTAAACTTCATTACAGTTAGAAATTTACAAAAAATCAATATCAGGTAAATAGGGGGTCTACCCAAAATCGAAAAACATGGCAAGGGGTCTACGACACAAAATAGTTTGGGAACCTCTGCCTTAGACCAACAAATGGTTATAAATCTTCCTGAAAGAAACATCAATATACTTTACTGCATGATGAAGTTTGATGATTACAATATGACACAAAAATATCTACTGAACAATTTTCATCTGGGTCGTGGCTTTTATCAACCTGAGAACTATTAATGAGAACGAAAATTAACTGCAAAGGCTCATGAAAACAGGTACAGGCTTTGCGAAAAATTAATTAGTTCTATCAAATTTAACAGCAATCACTGTTGACATATCCTAAGCTGAGGACTTTGTTAGTGTCCAGAGACCCATATCTGGAAAAAAATCGAAATAATATAATCGTATTGATAACAGAAATTCGTTATATGTTAAATGTGAATTAGGTTTGTCTTTGAAATTGTAAATAAAAATGTAACGAGCATCGCTAAGGATCACATACGAAAATCTACTAACGCAAGATTTGGATTACGGGCCTGACTTCTTTTTTATCTTTGGACGTAAGCCAAACAAAACAAAGGATACGAATCAAAGCGTTAATAGTTTCTCATGAGAGAATTTTGCTGACAACTGAAACCCGATCTTAATTGATCGAAATCATTGATCAATAAAAAAAGGCATCTACCTTCGACCAAGCTTCTAATATGGAAAACTTTGATATGAAGCGTTCATAGAAAACTTTACAGTTTATTTTTGACGGGATCTGCATAAGTAACTTCTATTGAAATGCAAAGTTAATTAATGGACGCAATATGTATTTTGAAGACTACATTTTTTTCAACTTTTACTCCAAAGTGCAAGTTGAAAAACTATCTTGGAAGAATAAATTCCCCTCGAATATTTTGCATCACAGAAATTATAGAAGCTAGCTGATGAAATTGTAAGCATTAGTATGCAAATTGTCTAAGGGAAAAACTTTTTAAGGGAAGGCAAACCCTTCATGTCTGAAATATTTTACGGATTTTCTGAGACCCAAGTGTTTCTTATAAAAGTCAAGAAACACGCTAGACGAAACCATAACTGAAAGTCATGTCATAAAATTAGTCTCAGTTTTTGCTTCCTAAGAACTGAAAATATTAAATATTCCCTCCATGGCTTTATCTGCATTATTTCATGGTAAAGTATTTATGCATGGCAAAATGTTTCCGTTATTTTCATCTTATGACGCGAAGTTATGAGCATTTTCAGTCTATTTAAAAGAGAAAAAAGCCCTGAAAATGAATTGTGATTTATTTCTTAGTTCAATGTTATATTCTATATTTTCCAAATCAAATAGAAACATGATGAGAAATTACAATCAATCTGAAATTACGCTAAACTAAAATATTCAGCTTAGCAAAATTCATTTGAAATAATATTGAATTTCAGATAAATGTATCTACTAGTTTGAATGCTCACAGCAAATCATCATCAATCACCATTCTAAAGGTTAATGGGTGAGGTAAAATTTTACCGATTTTCATCGGAATCAGTTTTCGATTTAATAAGGCACTGATTATGCAACGTTTCTCACATTTCCCACAATGCAACTGACTAAAACCACATCTCGTTAGCTACGCGAATGAGACCAATTAATTTGGGGGGAAAATGTTGCAGCTTACCATGATACGCAAAATTTTGCTGATGCTTCAAGCATCCCGACGGAGAACTGATCTAAACCAAAGATTATACAAATTGAATTTTGAAAACCATCATCGCTGGAAAATATTTGCAAACCATAGCAATTATACTTCGGTGGAAAGTTTCCATGCTATTTCCCATCGACAAGGTTAACTGATTTGCTTCCAAGAGAGTAAAACTTTATTGTTATTTATTTGAGATAAACATGGGTGGTTATCCAAATAGTTAAAGAGGATGGAATGGAACAAAAAAAAATTGTTTTGTCTTTACAAAAACTTTCAATGAACTGAGGAAGTTTTTCCCATCACATTTATTACATAACAAACAAAACTAACTCAACGGGCCAAATACGTCCAGCGCTTCGAAAATGAGGCTTGCAGAAGGATTTTTTCCAAAAGTATTTTTAAAAGTATATGTTTCGAGTATATACTAGTTATTGCTTCTGGAGGAATTGAAGAACAATTTTTAAAAATATGTTATATATTACCAAAAAGTTTTCAAATTTGCCGTTGGAATTAAAACACTTTCCTCGTCAACAGCATCATACATCAAAAACAAAAAATTCCAAAAGATTCGTGTATTATAAGGTAATAACTATAGTCTCTCCAGCCGAATTTTAATTTTTTTAAACTAAAGGAATAGCTTTTTTGCATTTTCTTCGAAATATTTTACCCTTTAATTATTTATAAAAGTTGAAATAAATAATATATCAAATAATGGTAAGATAGACGAATGGCAAAGCTATTCTAAAAATTTGAATTAAAATACCATAATACATTTTGAAAATTTTCGGAGCTACTATTTCGAGAAAAATTCGTTCGAAGTTTTGTGATTTTCCAGCGTGCACCTAGAATACTCTGCATCAATGTGAATTCATCACCTTGTGGCTTAGAATTTCTTTATACTATACGAAATAATAATAATCAATGGAAAAGACAATTTTGGGAAGTTCTGGATGTATTTGACCCTTAAAATGATAACCAGTCACGTCAGAATGGCTAGGCATAAATTATTTCAAAAGGAATCTGAATAAAATTCCCAGATATGGTTGTATTCTCCCAAAACATGGTAATCTTCTTAAATGGAAAGTGTTGCATAAAAATGTAAGCAACAGCACAATCCTCGATTAGACCAGGGCGGAGCACATTGAGTTTTGCAGAAAGAGCTGTGGAATAACTCGCATAACAATGATTGACGTATCCTTCTTCTCAAAAAAGTCGGGAATTTTAATAAAAAAACAAAATGTAAAATATTATAAAAAATCGATTTTTTCCTAATTTTCTCACTCCTAACATTAAAACGGTTCATTTTGGAGCAAAGTTGCGCGTAAATAAAAGTTGCGTGATTAAGTTTTCTATAAACCATGATAAGTTAATAAATTTAAAACATTTTACCCTTCCTGCAAAATAGCAAAAAAATAGGAAAAAAAGGCTTTTTTCATTTAATTTTTTTCGCCACTTAGAATGAACTTAAGACCTTCTTAGTTCTTCAATCTTTATAATATAATAAAACAGCACACAAATTTTCATCAAAATTGATTCAGTAGATTGCGCATAATAATTTTGCAATCTACATTTATTAAATAATTTTTTTTGGAAATTTTGCAAGGCAGAAACTAAAGCATAGTCTTTTTTACATATAAAAGAGCACTCCACTTATCAAATACATTTTACGAAATTGTAATCGAATTATTAGGACGGCCTCAAGAATTTATGCTAATTTTGGTAAAAAAAACTCTAAAACAGTGCTACGCGGCTGCGGATTCAGTTGATGGAAATATGGTTTAACCAGAGTTATTCCACATCATTTTCTGTGAAACTAAGTGTGCCCCTCAACAGCCAACTGAAAACAGATCCGCCCTGGTCTAGATGAATACATGAAATAAGTAGAAATGAATAATGATTATTTATATAAATTATGTAGAGTCTATGGTTGTCTATGCAAAAATCGTGCATTTATTTCTTTGTTAGCTCAACACGGTGCAGTATGCTATAGTAGCAATCATTTGATATCGTTTTGGACAATCACATATTCAGGCGTCTAGTTGTCTACAGAAAAATTCGCAAGTAAAATTTTGAACCATTTTTCCATTTTTTGAAAAATCACAAGTAAAATTTTGAACTATTTTTCCATTTTTTGAACTAAATTTTTGAATATTATATGAAACATTGCAGCAAGATGGTTTTTACTCGTAACTTTTGATTGATGAGTTTATCTGCCGTGCATATTTGTGGTGCCAATGTTATGTTTTGAGACATCATTATATCTCAAAAGAAGAGTTGAAATTGCAAAAAATTAAAAAAAAAACTCATAATTCACGCTGTTTAGCTCCCATAAGGTGCTCATAAAACACTGAGAATACGTAGAGCAGCATTAGAGTGAATTCATAAGTGTTTTTATCTTACTATTCAAGTCCAATGGCTCTCCGAAGGCTCTGGTAGAGTCTCAAAATACCGATAATGTTAGATGAGATATTCATTGATGTTTTTGGAAAGCATTTTGGATGGTGATTTAAATAAATAAAATTCAAACTAGCTGAACATATTGTGTTTCGCAAACGAACTAATACGCTTTAAAGCAGAATAGTTTTGCTTTTCTGTGAGATTCAAAAGCGTCATTGTCGAAATAAAACTGGCTGATCTGCAACATATTCAGTGCCCGCTAGAAGTAGGCTGCATTCAAAGCAAAATAAACATTCAAACTTCTTGCACATCTATTTAAAAAAATACAATTAGGGCCACAATTAAAAAAATTTCAGCCATCGAATAACCAAGAAACTATAATTCGATAATTCAAAAAAATATCCTACAATACTACTGCCACTTACGCATATACCCAGTTACGACAACACGATAATATCTTTCTCGATATCTTACAAGGTCGTTTTACACAAATCCATGACATTTTAAGGGGGCATCTCTAGTCTTTTGCACATACTTTCAAGAATTTTTTTACAGTAAATTTTATTAATAAACTAAAATTTTTTACAAATGTAAAAATAAATACTAAAGTGTAAAAATTTTTTTTTTGGAATTTTTATAATCCAATATGACCCAGATATGGCTGCCACAACAAAGCCTGCCTTTTTCCTGGTTGACATGATTTCTCTCCCAGGAACCGTTGAAATCAAAAGTTCAAAATGCATATATAAGTATAAGTAAGTCGCCGTACCAAAATCAAGAACTTTAAGTGAAAAATGGCAAAATGGCGGACTTTTCGAGTTTTCGGCCTATTTTTTTGAGGTTATATTGGTTAGAAAGGTGGTCAAATGGAAATGGATATTCATGTCTCTTCGACGGGATATAACCATATTTGTGATGAATAACCCCTCAAAGTTTCAGCTCGATCGGTTATATAGTTTTTGTAAAATCGTGTTAACCAGGTCAAAAAACGTTATTTTGAGAAAAAAAACGCGTTTAAAGTTTAACCACCTGTTGAGCGCGCTCACATACGCTCTATTGCATCGCTGTATATATATAATTCTCGGTTTTTCCGACCAAAGTAACAGTTTGAATACTAATTCTACATGTATGTAGTATCCAAAAATGATGTTTTTAGAAAATCGATTTTTTTTTAAATAGACCCAGGCTGCCACCTTAAGTCTTTAAGCAGGTAGAAAAAACTACGCGCAATGTTTTTGTTACTTCCATGTTCTCCAACAAACGAACACGAACACGGAAGGAAATGTCCTTTTTAATTTTTCAATGCTGTTTTAAAAGCTATAATAAAGCCATAAATATTTATCGCAAATAATTTCAACACTGACATATGTAAGTATGTAAGGAAACAATACTTTTTGTAATACTTACAAAATTCTGGTAAAGCCGCAACTGAATACTAGCTTTTCTATAAAAAAAACTACCACGATATTCGCAATTCCTCCTCGCTTTGCTACATTCTTATCACGGAGCAATACAATATCAGAAAAATGTGGTCTAAGTGCGACCCTTGAGGCCCACACGACTAACTTCCCAGTGGGGTGAATAAAATGCTATAATGTGCTTTTATTATTTATTACTATTATTAGTAATTACTATTATTAAACATTATTATTCTAAATTAATATAATTACTTCTATTATTTTTATCAATTTTTTATCTAACCATAAAAGCTTTGGTAGAGGAAGACGTCTCCACCACCTGCTCATCCTCTACCAAAGCCTCGGCAACCTCGTCCTCTTCGTCCTCGTCATCCTCTTCATCCTTCTTGTCCTCCACTTCGTCCTCAACCTCGTTCTTCATTTCGGCTTCGGAATCCACAACTATTATTGAGGGTATTTAATTATTATTTACAATAATCATTCGTTATTAAGAATGTTTGATCGTTACTGAATAATTATAATTGACTTTATATTTACAGTATCAAATTACAACTAATATTATTTGATTGTTATTAACAATATTAAATTATTTATAACAATATCCAATTATTAACTGCATTAGCGTCTCTACTCCCATTCACCTAAACCTGATAATAAAAGTTTCGAATTTCATAAATTAATCTTTATTTTTTTTTAAATAACATTTTTTACAAATTTGATCACAATTTTGCTAAAACGCACAATAATAACAACATTACTATGAAGGTATTTGGTATCTGCACGAATTAATAGTGCGTATCAACAGTTTAAAAATAAGCAATTTTTAGTCGTTTTTTTCAGTCTTTCCTTTCTCCTAAATAAAAAACGGCCCGATTTTGCTGAAAAGTCATTCAGTTTTAAGTTACGTAATTACGCGTCAAATCAAAGAATCCCTACGTCAATGCGATTTTTGGTTCTCGAGATAATCGAGACGAAAAATAATTCCGAACGCACATACGTACATACGTACATCCGTACATACGTACATACGCACATACGCACATACATACATACGTACATACACACTCACAGACATCTCTCTCAAAACGATGGATTTGGATTCTAGAGACCTTAAAACGTGGAGATATGTCAAAATTTGGGATTCGCAAAATCGCCCCCATTACAATAACTTCCCATAGGGAACTGGGAAGTTAACTAGACTTCTAGCCACAAAATTATGTGTACTAAAAACTTGTATAGTTTACGGATATTTCTTATTGCGTTTTGCACTCATCAACAGGTTCGCGCCACTTATCAAAAATTTAGTATCTATTTAAATATTCTATCTAGAATTTAACCAAGTATTATGTTATAATTGTCGTGCTCTGCAAATCCTTCCCATGCTTGAATAGTTGCATAGCACTTTTCCTTTGAAAGCAGAATTTGCAACTGCCAATGATTTATAATAATCGAAAATTGTGTGTGTAGTTATTCGATATAAAACAAACCTATCAAAAGAAAACATTCATCAAATAAAACACATTGGACAACGAATACTTGAATGAATATCGTTCACACAAAACTTTTCAATTTTCTTTTCTATAAAAGCAATCAAAAAACAAAAGACATTTCACCAGTCCTTGAATGCAAAGTCAAATAGTACATAAAGGTTAGCCTTTCTGGTACAAGTTGAAAATCATAATTCAAAACTTGAAACGACCTAAGTCTCAATTGGCTTAGCTATTGGTTTGGCTGCCAGAATACATAAGAGTGCCAAAAAATTCAGCATGAAAACAAGGAGTATTAAACTTTAACGATTTTTGTTTTTGCCTGAAGCACTTTCACCCGGCCACGATTCCTTAATTTCATCATAAAATTTCCGGGACGCTTCCGGAGCAGACTGCGAAAGTGTTGAATTTAAATGTGATGACAGTTTAGCAAATGATAAGGACTACTTGGCATCATATGCTATCCACTTCATGGTTTCCTACGAGTAGGATCCAGTCTGCACATTTATCCCTAGACGATCGATTTCGTAGCTATTTTCGGATGAAATCATTTCCGTGAGGCAAGAATTTGTAAATAATTGGTTGAATTCAATTTATCCTTCCTATAACTGGATGGTGAAATGAAATGGCTAGAGTGAGTCTCTAAGTGAAAGTTCGCTACCGTAATCTAATAAGCATTAGTTCATTAGCCCTTCATCAACTTAGCAAGCTTTCACTCAGCTAAACGTTAAATCATTGATGCATCAGAAGAGATATCAATAAGTTCTAACGATACTATAAGAAAACAAAACCCCTCACTGTTTTACTTCCTAATGGGGAAGATATGAATTAGGCAGTTATAGTTTCCCGTTAAATATTTAGCTAATATCAATTTAATGGTATGGGAAACAAAAGCAAACAACTTCCTCGATATTCACTTTCACATATCATCGTCATATCAAATATCATTAAAAGTAATAATTACTTAAAATTTCCTCTGAAGAATGGTTTCTTATAGAAATCAATTCATTTCATCGGAAAAACTTATTTGGCTCACAACCCAAATCTGATTTTCTGTTCAACGATCATTCTGCCTTCGTTTCACGTAACCGCAACATACGAAGCAAGCTCTGACGGAGAAATTGTCTGCAATATGCCTCTTGTCGGCAGTTTTGTATTTAAAGAAATTTATAAGAAAAAACAGCTTGAAGTAGGAAAAAAGCACAATGTGCTGTGCGACGGCAAGAAAGAAAGAACTGATTGAAATATTTTCAAACTTGCTTTGCGCAAAATCTTGAGCTCCTGGCAAAACAAACTTCATTATGTTTTTGAAAATGAGTTGAGTAGTTTTCTGGTTTCATCAAATGTGCTATATCCTATTTCTAAAAAACAACACTGTGGGAAAAGAGTTTCTGTAGAGTGGACTTCAAGAGTTGCTTTTGGGAAGATTATATCTTCTAAATACGGGAAAAACATTTCAGATCCGTCGAATTGGCACTAGTTTATGAGATAGATGCAACCCTCGTGCTGAAAATATAACAAAAACAAGCCGCGAAGTGCGACCCTTGAGGTCTAGGTCTAGATAAACATTAAAAATATTAAACACAATAATAATTTTGAAAATAGTACTACTTTAAATAATAATAATGAGAGGTATTCATAGCAGTAACAGGAATGAGTTAATATTAATCAAATCATCTACGGGAGCATTCATTGATTACGTAAGGCTTTTGGTGGATGAGTGATGATAATTGAAGACCAAGGGGGAAGAATGGTACATGTCCATGAAAATTGATTTTGAGAAAAACCGATTTTAAGGCTTGAAAACGTTTTGGTGGGAAGGGTTCTACTAAATACCATGGAAATAAAATATTCACTGTTTATTAATGCCGGTACCGAGATACGGCTACAGAAGCGTGGGCGACTGGACGACAACCATTCTTCCCCCTCCGCGTGGAAACAAACCATTCTTCCCCAGCACCCTGAAACTACATCATCGATAAGTACTCTTAAAAAGGTAACATATGGTACTTCTACCTCACTTTTCGTCAAAAGTGGACAACAACCATTTTTCCCCCTTGGTCTTCAATTGATTACCACAAATGCAAACTTGATTGAAATTTTGGTGGTTTTCAAAATTTAAGCCGTTTTTTTAATTAAAGGACTGCAAAAACTAATAAAAATCTGCTCAAATTATCCAAAAAACTTAAAACTTAAAGTGTCCCAAAACCTAATCAGCTCTTAAAATTGCAAACACGCTTCGATTGACACCCCAACAAAGTCGATAGAACTTTGTTTACGTGAGTTATGCTCGTAGAAAAAAGTGTCCACGAACGTACATACACACACATACATCTCCCTTCCTTAAAACACTTTATATATACTCTATAGACCTCAAAACGTAAAGAAATGTTGAAAATTTCACTTTCGATTTTCGAGGCGATTGCAAGAACTTCCCATATACTGGGAAATTAAAAAATCAAAAAAAAATCTGATAAACAGTAAAATTTTAGCCTAATTCGCAAACCGCAGTGATCAATGTTTATAAGATTTATATACTGGAAATAGTTCTTGAAAAAAAAACCAGCAAAATTTTATCCACTGACTATGAAGAAAATCGATTAAAAATAAAAAAAACATTAGGTCATTCATGTCATTTACTATATCTCGCGAAACAATTATAGTATTTGCATCACTGAGATGTCAGTAGACGCGGCTTAACATTTTCATGATGTTTTTTAATTTCTCAAAAATCGTTGGAGCCGTTTTTTAATTTAAAAAATGCAAAAATTTAGGGTTTTTTCATAGAAAAATAATTCTTTAACCTGATTTCCACAACACAGTAATAAATGTTTATAAAATTTATAAATTCTTATCAGATTTCAAGAGAAACCAGCAAAATCTTTTTCCATGATTGAAAAAAAAAATTATTTAAAGTCACCATGTAAAAAGTGCTCATACGAATGATATTACCTGATTACTCTTATTCTAAATACATTGTTGTTGTTTTAATTTAAAAAAATAGTAAAATTTTGAAAACCAAATAAACAATCAAATTTTCATTTGTTGTAATGAACGCATTGAATGGTAAAATGTTTTGTAGTCAATAGTTTGCAAGATGATATGCTTTAAAACGCTTTCATGAAAAACAAAATTGTAATTTGTAGTAGTTGTAATTTTCAGTGTCGGTAAGATTTCAATTACTTCCTCCATCACCATTCGTAACTCTTTTTTTACATGCAATTAAACCGATTATTGACTGCACATTCAATGTTTCTCTAGACCAACTGAAAATGACAAATAAGTATTATGTTTTGACTGATGTAAAATCGTGAAAAATACAAATTCGATGGCTATGTCGAAGTGATAGCAATTTTTAACTTCCCAGTATATGGGAAGTTCTTGTAATCGCCTCGAAAATCGAAATTGAAATTTTCAACTTTTCTTTACGTTTTGAGGTCTATAGAGTATATATAAAGTGTTTTTAGAAAGAGAGATGTATGTGTGTGTGTGTGTATGTACGTACGTATGTACGTTCGGGACACTTTTTTCTACGAGCATAACTCACGTAAACAAAGTCATATCGAGTTCGTTGAGGTGTCAATCGAAGCGTCTTCGCAATCTTAAGAGCTGATTAGTTTTTGGGATACTTCGGTTGGGGGGGTTTTCTGTTTTCGCCCCTTGAAGGTCAACCATGTTATGCGCTATATCTCACGAACCAAACATGCGATTTTCACTATTAAGGTGTCAATCGACGCGTTTTAACATTGATATGATTCTATCGAATTTTTAAAAAAAATGTTCGAGCCGTTTTTTAATTTTTTTAAAAAAAGTGCAAAAAATTAGGTTTTTTTCAAAAACATCAAATTTTTAACCTAATTTTCAAACCTAAGTAATCAATGT
The DNA here is from genome assembly GCA_963942545.1 of Oxycera nigricornis. NCBI lineage: Eukaryota > Metazoa > Arthropoda > Insecta > Diptera > Stratiomyidae > Oxycera > Oxycera nigricornis. Next base: position 27,123,749 of record OZ012661.1, read on the forward strand.
TTATATAATTTATATACTCCAAATAGTTTTTGTGAAAAAACCAGCAAAAGTTTTTTTCATGATTATGAAAAAAATTAAATAAAAAATAAAAAATCATTAAACGTTCAAGGTCATTTACGTCATTCATTATATCTCGAGAACTAAATATAATATTTCCATCATTAAGGTGTCAATCGACGCGTATTATCATTTTAATGATGTTTTTATATGTTAAAAAAATCTTTAAAGTGGTTTTTTAAATTTATTGAAAAAAATTGGGAAAGTAGTGTTTTTTTCATAGAAAAATTCATTTTTCACCTGATTTGCACATCGTAATAATAAATGTTTGTAGAATTTATAAAATTTTATCAATTTTTGTAGAGAAACCAGCAATAACTTTTCTCATGATTACAAAAAAAATTAAATTAAACATAAAAAATCATTCAAAGTCACCATGTAAAAAGGGTTCATTCGAATTATAATACCTTAAATCTCTTATTCTAAAGACATTGTTATAAAGTCAATCAAAGTTTATTAATATTTGCAAAATTTAAGCAGATTTTCAATAGTCTTCACATCACCATGTTTTAACTTTAATGAAAAAACTGCTTTGTAACCTGTCCCCACTCCGATGAATACTCAATCAATGGACGCTCCCGTAGATGAAACGATTAATATTAAGTCATTCCAATAACTTTTACGAGAAGTACATTTTTATTATTTGAAGTAGTATTATTTCCATAATTATTATTGTGTTTAATATTTTCAATATCTTTTTAGATATTACTGGGAAGTTGACCGTGTGGACCTCATGGGTCGCACCTCACGGCTTGTTATTTATTTATTTCGCCAAAGCAAATATAAAATATAAATTACAACAAATATTTAACCCTAAAATACATGCTATATTCAACATTAATTTACACAGTTGTACGCACGTCACAATTTTAGGGATAGATAATGAAGTCTAGAATCAAAGGGCCTTATATATACAGGATTTAAAATTGAACTTGGAGATGGTAGGGAAGTAGTGGTTGCTCAAAGTGTTAAAGATCTTACAGCACCTATTAACAGGTTCATTATCTGCTTACTTAGTAAGATGCTGGTATGCTATAAGTAAACGTGTGTTACGTGTACTTCTTGCAGGCATTTTAAGCTTTAATTTGATTTTGAACACAACTATTCAAAATGGTCACCACGTGACATAATCTCTTCAGTGTGCGTAATAACAAAAACTCCATTCATTTTTGCTAGAGCTCTTTTGTCCTTCATGCATCGATATGAAAGTAACAAATAACGTAGAAAAGGCTTTGTAACCTACCCCCACCGATTGATCCACCAAAAGCACTACGTATTCAATGAACGCTCCCGTAGATGGTACGATCAATATCAACTCTCTCCAATTACTGTGATGAGTACCTCTAAATTATTATTATTTAAAATAGTATTATTTTCATAATTATTATTGTGTTTAGTATTTTTAATATTTGTGTAAATATTACTGAGAAGTTGACCGTGTGGACCTCAAAAACCGCACCTTGCAGCTTGTTTCATTTGGCTTGAATCGATTTGCCTGTCGAAAGTCACGTATGCAAATAGCATTATAAAATATATATGAAAAATCGAGCTCTCTTTACAAAATTTGAATATGCAAAGCAATATAAACGAAAAAATATTTCTTCCTTATTTTATTCCAAAGTTTCCTGTAAACATTGGCATGGCTTCTTGTTAAAGCTACTTGAGAATGTAAGTATATCATATTAAACTAAATCGCACTTACTATCTTTAGAACCCTAACGTGCGCTTGTAAACACTTCACCTGCGCTATTATCACCCAATAACTTTAATAGCATTCTTCCTAGACATCCTCGTAAAGTTTTACTTTCAATATTCAGCACGAAGCTAAACCCCTTTTCCAATAGAGTGAGGATAAGGATAAAGTGTTGAAAATCGATACCTTCATGCAGTATTCTTGCTCTTTGTTTTTGTACTTCCCATACACAAAGTTTTTTTAGATATCAATAAACAGCAGAACTCGATGGCATACGAAAAGTCAGAATGCTCTAAAATAAAGCGTACATCTTTGCGTGATATCTTTCGTGCGTTGAATTGCAAATTCTATGAACCAATTGCAAAAAGCCCCCAAAAAATAGACAAGTTTTCTGGTGTCCAGCTGTCCTTTTCAATAGTTGTGAAATTTTGATAACTCTCATTTTTTGGCTCGTTCGGCTTTTAGTTTTATTTCTAAATTATAGGGTTTCAAGTTTTTTCAGATTCGTAATCTTACTTAATATTTTGATTTGCTTCTTTGTGACTCACCCTACTAAATAGGTAAATTATTTATACAAGCAAAGTCGAATTAGCAGGAAATGTATATATGTATGCATGTTATGTGTCGCTTGTTGGGGTGGAAAAGTTAATAAGTTTTGATCATTTCCAGAAGTGCCACATGTTTTCCAGCAGTATCACTATTCTGGTTTTCATATCCTTCAAAACATTTCTTATCCAAAATACAGTAAACATAAATTCCATTCTTATCTATTTTCAGGATGAACTATCGAACATGTCCTTTAAGCAAACCGTACGTGATCCAAAGCACTAAATATGGATCAGGCTCTCCCACCGGAGCTTCGATGAACATTAAATCCCAGAATACATTATCAGTGCTGCAAAGGACAACGCAAAAAGGTCTTCACTTCTATTTCCTCGTTTTAAGTCAGTTTTTTCGTTTCGTTTTTTTTTCGATTTTTGTTGAACTCTAGACTATGTCGCATAAAAAGTCTACGTGTATCTAATTTTACCACGTTTAAATAGATGGAGCTGAAATAGGAGGCATTTATTGTATCTCATGGATGACTTGAACTCGTATGCTCCTGGAAAACGTATATGACCCAGCTCAATCATTGAGCATTTTATTGGATGTGTTGATGGGCGCAATGTCGTTTATGTGTGACAAACGCTCATCGATTTTACGGGGTTGAACATCGCTTTTTCATATATCAACGGGCGCAAGTTTTATGATATGATGGAGTTTTATTACATATAAGTTTCATGAGAGCTGTAAATTATATACCTATGTCAAAAGTGTTAGCGGTTATGTTTTAAGATGCAAAAAAATTAATAGAAAATCATCAATTTACTGATTAAAGAAACAAATTAGTTGAGTGATGAAATATAAATAATTTACTTTTTAACAATTCAATGGCTCAACTGCTTGTTTATGAGCATATAGTGGAAGTGGAAGTTATTCATATCTATTATGTATTAATACTCAACTACAATGTTCCCTTGTAAATTATCTAAATGAAATTATTCTTAGGCATGTATTCGTTTCTAGTCGACATGTAAAAATTATGATATGGCAATACGATATTTTTAACGTTTGAACAAAAAACCGTTGGGTGAAACCATAGAACAAGGTGTTACCATCACTTTTCGCCGCTGCCCATCCTGGCGAAGGTTCAGGCAACCCCACTCGGCATCCGCCCACGAATAAGGACGTAGGAGAGACTTTTTAAGTAAAAAGGGTGTCACCTAATGGCAACCGCACCGACCGAAAATCACCGTTCAAGAAATAGGCATAGGAAATAGGAAGAATAGGAAAAAGAACTGAAAGTGTCAGCGGACAACCGATGTTTACTCCGTTACTTCAAATAAGTTAAATAGCACGCCTGTAAACCCACTTTTTCAACTTAAAAAATGTCTTCAACCTAGTCGTCATTACTATGACCTTACAAGCTACTTACAGTCTTCCCTTCCGTCATCCACCAAAACTTCAAACTCCAATTCGATAGCAAACAGAAACCTCACAGGTAACTCAGACTCTAGCTTCATCAACACAAAAAAGAGATCGCTCCACTGGCTTTCCTCTCTCTTATATGGCGCTAACCTCAAGGCCCTGGTGAGTTCATTGTATTCGTGTTCTTCATATCGCCCCATCGGTTTTATGACATTTTCCGATGCTCGTCAGCTGGGCGATATTTATTCTGCGCGCTCGTTTCCCTGATTGGGCACAGCATTTTTCTTTGATCGATACTGTGGCTGTTGTGTGCGTGGAATAATAAACATCATTTGAAACCATCATTTGAAAAAAATTACAATCGAGTCGTAACTAAACACCACAGCAAGATGAAGTTCAAAACCCTTCAAAACAACATGACTTGCTACTCAGTTCTCTAATCCAATATCCCTAACCTACATAAATCTAATGTAATCAAAGACCTGCCTAGAGCGTATTAAGTATTAAGTTTTTTATTGCCATCGTTTATTCACAGACTGTAAGCACAGTGGTAAGAGATTTTCTGGTACAGGGCAGCCCAGAGTTTCACCTTGAACAATCTTTCCAGCGGAATTTATCACAGCTTTAACTGTAGAATGGCAAAATATAGCAAGAGTTTTGATTAATAGAATAACTTCATGTCTTTTGAAGAAAAAGCCAGGAGTGAAACATAAAAACTAATTCATGTCATTTAAAGTTCAATCCATTACAGGCGTTAATTTTGGAACATTTTGTTTAAAAATAAAATAGCAAACATTAGGACAACTTTTTCATTTACGTTTATGTCAAATCCAAAACTAATTGAAAACATTTTGCCATCGTAAAATAATATTCATTAGCAAATGTGATAAACAAAACAAAAAATTTAACCAAATCGCTTAATAATTTGAAATATGCGAAAATTCGCCGACTTACTTGATTCCAAATAACATATGATCAAAACTAAAAATATTGGATAGTTTTAGTCATTACGTTTATGAGCATATATATAATAATACACGTTTACCATTTTGTCGGAACACTCTTAACCAACATGTTGAGGGTTTTTTCCACCACAAATTTCACAATTTATCTTTGTTGGAAACGAACAGCTGGTAGGTAGTTATGAGTTCTCACATAATTTTAGGGAATTTCCTTTCTTTTTCATACGAATTTAGATGGAATTGAAAATAAAATTATTATTATTATTTATTATTATAATTGGAAAACTCACTCTATCATTCACCATTTATACAATTAAGCATTTCAAATCCTTAAAACTCCGTCCGTTTCTCATTTTTCCAATAAGAGCGCCAACACTGTTTTCATAGTTTTCCTGTTTTAGCCACAATAATTTTTAAGCTCGTTTCTGAGTGTTGAGGGAACGCCAAGCTGAAAGTGCACAAGGTGCTATCCTCAGAAATTTTCGTCTCCTTATTGGCAAGTCCATAGAACGTGGATCAAAGTCTCTAGAAAGTTTTTTGTCTCCATTTTCTCCCATAACTATTTGGCCAAAACGTTTATGGACAGGAAAATCGATTTAAAGATTTTTTTAACCTGTTATTGCTCAACAACAAGGGGAAAATTTTTAAATTCCCAACATACAGTTAAGCACTAAAAATGAGACAATACTCGAACATAATAAAAGTATCTTCGAGCATTTTCCACACACAGTTTGTTATTTTAAAGGTATAGAACTTCTTACAGAAATATTTGTAATTGTAACTGCCAGATTTTGCTGTGATTTTTGCATCATGTTTCATTTACTTTGGCAAATTACCATGTCAATATTTACACCTAAATAACGTCGTGAAAAAGAAAAATATTATTTCCGACATTCGCGTTTATGATGCCAAACTTATAGAGCACTTTGTTCAATTGAACAGCTTTTTCGTACTACAATGGAAAGATTCATGTCCACATAGACTTTATGGGACAATGTTTATCCAACACGAGCTTGTACAGTCCGTACCGAGGAAGCTATTGCTTCTGTAGCGGGAAGTGTGACGGAAGATCCAAGTTTGTCGACTCGTTACCGTTCTCAATAAATTGATGTCTGTCCGTTCAATACGTGGAAAATTTGAGGGAATGATCTTGGACTGAAGCCCTGTAAGACTCAACTAGTGCAGCAATTGAAGTCATCGGACCATCAATTACGTTGTACAATCGGTTCATTTGGTTTGTTTGGTGAATGGGCTGAGAATGAGCTTCACGTTGAATCGCATTCTTATCGTTAAATCAACCATCAGGCTAATTTCTGGCTTAATGGGTTCGTAAATAAGCAAAATTGATAATCTTCAAGAGACTTTGGAAGCCCAATTACATACCGAAAAAGTAACTGTATGTTGCAGTTTGCATGCTGGTGACATAGTTGGTCCTTTCTTTTCAAATTTGGAAACGGAACCAACGGTACCCTTAAGGGTGGTCGCTGCCGACAAATGATTCGCAATTTCATAAACATAAATGCCATTCGTCTGAAGGACAAATGATTTCAACAAAGAGGCACAACATGCTATACAGCTCGTAAAACCATTACTCTTTTCCGCCAAACTTTTAGTGAACGAATCATCTCAAAAAATAGACCTGTGAACAGGCCGCCCAGATCTTGTGATTGGATTCCATTGGACTATTTTTTCTAGGAGTGAATCACATAACTTGTTTTTGTTGATACAACAGCACTTGACTGAGAAGCCAGCATTCGATGCATTTTTGGTCAAAATAAGGCCGGCTATCCTGGAGGAAATGGAGCAAAATATGTCCAACAGGAAAGACTTCGTGAGACGCAGTCGCCCTTTAAATATTTGCATTTGTTTAAAACGAACTACGTTTTTTGACAAATCACCTTATAATAACATCAATTCGAGGTCAATTCAATATCACGAAGATTCGTTTAGAAGTTTCTGCGTTATTTTTTTACTTATAGTGTAGTGTTTTTTTTTGTGTTTTTTTATGGAATTTAATTCAACTTGCATGGAACATACTTCATAATAATATATGTAATATATAACTTACAGCTTCAACTAATCTGTCATATGTAATGTTACCTCTCAAGTATTTGCATGAAAGAAGAACCTTAAAAATTTCATCGGGAATATTTTTAAATATTAGATGATGATTGATAAATTTATTGAGGATGAACCTTAATCCAATCGAAACGCCGTCTGCTTGTAAAAAATCTTCCTTCTAAGATTTTTATCTCAACCATTGTTAATAAATTTCACCTTTATGACACTTTCATTTTCCGAAATTGCTCGCTACTTACAGAAATATTTTCCTTTTCATTCAAATTCCATTTTTATTGCTTCGCAGTACGAACCCATTTATCGTCAATGTTAAGTGACAAAGTTGCATTGTTGGACTTGGTGACTTCATAAAAAGTGAATGAAAGTCCCCAGGAAAATTTTTTTGTCTCCCTTTTCAACCATTACTCTGGCCAAAGAGTTATGGTAGAAAATGGATAGAAAATGATGATTTATGGACAGGAAAATCGGTTTAAAGTCTTTTATGGAGTTTTATTGCTGGACGACAAGGGACTTATTTTGAATTAGTTTCAAGTTTATTTTATAACAAATGTTTGGAGTTCAGTGACAAAAACATTAAAAAAATTGTTTTTTTTTCCTACTTTGCTCACTCCTAACTTTAAAACGGTTCATTTGAGGTCAAAGTTGATTGGCAATAAAAGTTGCGTAATAAAATTTCCTATAAGATCGGATTGGTAAAAAGTCTTAAAACATTTAACCCTGAATAAAAAAAAAACAAGGAGAAAAAAGCCTATTTTTCATTTATTTTTTTACCATTTCAAATGCACTCAGAGCCTTCATATTTCGCCTAAAAAATCTTTACAATATCATAAAATATTAAAAATGAGCTAAGTCGTGATTCATAGGTGAATTCTTATTCACTGTGAATTTAATCTGTGTTTTGTGAATTACAAATTCAGGGTAATAAATTTTGTATTACATGCAGTTTTACTTTGAAGCAACTAAGATTTTGAGCGAAACTTCTCAAAATGGTAAGTAACTAAGTATTAATTCATTTATTAATATACAAATAAAAAAAATATGAGGTAAGCAGCGTCTTTCTGTTTTAAATTCAGTAAAGCTAATGCTAGGATTCAGTTTTTGAATTGCTGTTTCAAAATAGCAACATTTTTGCTTTTGCACAGTTGAGGCAATTTCGTCTTTCCGCAACAACTTGGCCAGCTTATGAAAAAACTCTTTCGCACGGCACTGAAATTGCTATTGCGCTTAGTCGTTCTTGAGCAACTAAGGCAAGCTTGGCGAACATATACTTATTTTCCTTCCACCAGTCTATGAAGTCTTTTACAATCTAAGAACCTTTGTATTTCTATAATGGCCTTGTTTGTAAATGTTTCTTCAACTGGTTGAGATTTTGCAGCTTCTCTGTCAAACTTAGCCCAAATATCGCGTATAGAATTTTAAAGTACTGAATGATCAGTACTGAAAACCAGATTTTATTACGCACTGCGAATCCATTAGAAATCCCGGCTAAGTTACTCAATACGATACTGATATTCATTATAAAACTAGAAGTTAGGTGATACTGAAAACTCAACATAATTTGTTACCGATATTCATAACTTAATCAAAACTGAAGCAGTATTGAATGTCTGCATCACTGAAATACTGGAATTCTGAATTTCACGGGAACTTAAGCCATACCCGAAATTTGGGCAATCTAATACTGAAATTCTGGATTTCACCGGAACCTCAGCAGTACTCAAAATTCAAGGCAAATGCAATACTGAAATTCGTAGATTCATCTAAACTCAAGCGGTACTGAAATCGGTGGGCCTTATTTTTCTTTGAAATTCGGAGCAAGAATATTTTTTAAATAATTCCAACTGATTGATGATTTTCATAACTTGGCTACTTGCTAATTTTTGCTAATGGGGTTTTCCCAGTAATATGGAAATAATCTTTTTGCAAACACCCTCATCAACTAAATGCATTTTATCTATTGAAAATTGCTTGATCATATCAATCGGTAGCGTTTTCAGAACGGAAATCTTTATGATGGCTAACATCGGAATCTCCGTCAAAACTTGATCTGCTCCTGAAACTTTCATCATTTCGCAAGGGTGCTGTTACTTCTGGATACACTATTTTGCTCTCTCTACTAGCTGTGATGAATCTTTGACCTTTCGTGAAGCATTTTTGACAATAAAAGTAACCACCATGTGTTTTTACTTGCTTCACAGCTGCCATCGGCCGGAGCGTCACAAATGAGTGAATGAATTCTAATAGTGTACGACTTTGATTGCACGTTAATCTCAACTTTAAGGAGCTGTAATACATCAGCAACGAACCTTTCCAGCACCACATTAAAATTCTTCGGTTTACCAGAGACCTTGAATATTCCTATCGGAAAAACTGAATTACGTAGATTGTTGACCCATCCGGCAATTATCCAAAACCTGTGACCACTACTGTTTGAAGAAGGTGTTCCATCAATGTTGAATGAAATTTCAAAATGCGTGATATCGTTCTTTATAATTGTGCGCATGTTGGCTTCAATGCATGAGATCATCGAGTCCTTCATCTCAAAGTGAGTATATTGACCATTGCTATGTTTTCAATGTAATGCTTTCCAGTATTTTTTGGAGTCTCTAGCATAGATCTGACATCCATAAAAGCAAAATTACACTCTTCTGAGAGAATTTTCAGCAACTTATTGATGTCACTATGACTAAATGACACGAGACATGCCCAGCTTCTGATCCTATCTACGAATGATACAGGACTCCGTTCAATTGCGTCTTCTGCGACATCCACCACTTGTTTTTCGTGCTCATTACTTAGAATGCCACTCCCGTTTATATAATCAGCTAAATTGGGGTACTTTAGTCTTACAGCTGCCTTAAAATGTTGTTAAATTGCCGTGAGGGTGGCTTCCTTCTGAATCTGTAGTCGGTATTTTGTGATACATATGTTCGGAGCAATTCTCATGTGGGTTCACTTCGACTTTTGTATCAGAATTGATTTTTCTAATCATTTTGAAAACATATCTTTCACTAATAAGATGATTGTAAGTGCCAGTGGCTCAGATCGATGCGCGCTCACTTCTTGACAATAAGGAACGAAGGCAACTTGTTCCATTCCAGCTGAATTCATATAAAAAGGTAATTGAAATTGCACATATGTCCAAACCGAACTACATAGATTTGATAATTTGTACAAACATATGATACAGAAAAGACCAAGTAAATAACTAAAAAGAAAAAATGATTACGTTTTGACTTAATATTTTGATTTAGTTTTTTATGAGACGAATACTGTAACAGAATCCGCAAACTGAATTGATTCAGAACTTTCACAATATTCACCAGTACCAGTAATGCAGTACTGACGCAGTATAGAACCCAGTTCCTAATGCAATACTGTATCTGTGTCGATATTAGAAACTTATCCAGTATCCAAAATGTTCCGCTACAGTTTTGCATTTATCAGTACTGCCCCATACATAGGGAATACCGATTTAGTTCCGTAGGAGTACCGATGTGTTATGCGGGATCTTCACCACTGTCACAATCGTCACTAATTTTTCTCTTATTTGATGTTGACAATGCATCGACGTCAAGAGTTGAGGTTTCTTCTAATGAAAATTTTTCAAATACCAGAGATAACAAAATATTTTTCGCAGCATCCGCACGTTTTTGTCTTTGAATGTAATGTCTTTGAATCGTAGATCCAGGTATGTAGCTATCAAAAAACATCGTTGTTTTCTAGTTTTCCAAACCTTTCAACGACTTGTTAATTTTTGAAATAATATCTTTCACACATTTTTCAAATGGTTTGTCTTAAAGGCCGTATAAACTGATTCCAAAATTCTAGCTAAAGGAACGGCAAGTGAAGTAGTACAGTCAAAGCGTCCGAATTTTGACGTAAACCCTGCATTTTGGGTAGGCAGAAATTATTTTAATGCAATGTGTGGGTAATGGTATAGATAGCTTCAGTTCAAGTTTCTGGGGTCGAAGCTCCTGTCCTTTCGGCTCCATCTTCAAAACAAAAGAAGTTGGGGCATTCATATATGGGGGCCATGGTTTCGGAGATATAGGGGTGCCCCACTTTTTGTTTGTTTTCAAGATGGAGCGCAGAGCATGGGGGCTGTGACCCCAGAAACTTGGATTCAAGCTGCAAGTAAGGCATACCACACATTCCACCAAAAATTTGCCTGCCTACCAAAATGCTTCGCGAGTTTCGCAACGGGGGTGCTGTTTGTTCTGTTTTGAAGATGGAGTCCAAAGGACAGGAGCTGCGACCCCAGAAACCTGAACTTAAGCTATCTATACCATTGCCCACACATTGCATTAAAAAAAATTCTGCCTACCCAAAATGCACGGTCAAACCCCCAATTGACTGTACTAAAGCAGTTTTCCTAAACTTGGTAATAAACTCTGAAACAGTGCTGGGCGGCTGCGGATTGAGACGTGGGAGCCAGGCTTCCATCAGCTTAATCCGCAATCGCCCAGCACTGTTTTAGAATTTATTACCAAGTTTAACAAAAATTTCTGAGGCCGCCTTAATGATCCATTATTAATTGCGTAAAGTGCATGTGATAAGTGAAAAGTTGTGAAAAAAAATTCAAACTAGTTTAAGCTTAAGTTTCTGACTTGCAAGCTTTCCAAATTTTTGATTTTTTTAAAATAAATTTAGATTGTAAACTTATTTTGGGCACTGAATCGATTTTGATGAAATTTTTTTTTGTTATTTTATGATATTGTAAAAATTTCTTGAAGAAATATGAAGGTCCTGAGTGCATTTTAAATCTTAAAAAAATGAACAAAAGGCTATTTTTACTCTGTTTTTTTTTTTATATATTTATTGCAATTTTTCGGCAAGGGTTGAATGTTTTAAGATTTTAAACCAATCCTATCTTATAGAAAATTTTATTACGCAACTTTTATTGCCGCTCAACTTTGACCTCAAATGAACGGTTTTCAAGTTAGGAGTGAGAAAAGTAGGGAAAAAAGATTTTTTTAAATTTTTTAAACATTTTGATTTTTTTTCTAATGTTCCCGACTTTTTTGAGAGGGAGCATAAGTCAATTATTGTTACACGAGTTATTCCACAACTTTTCCTGCAAAAATTAGTGTGCCCCCCTCAACGGCCAACTGAAAACAGATCCGCCCTGGTCTAAGTACGTTTGTATTGCTTTTTGCTAAGAACATCGCGATGGAATTGAAGAAATGCTGAGAATAGTTCTGTAGTTCTGCAGCTGAAGAGTTGCCTGCAAAATTCGCGTGCAAGCTCATATATAAAACAAATATATTCGAGATTGTTAGCATGTAAAATTGATAATTATATTATTGAAAACTAATTTGCAGAATTTAGATTAATATGAAAACAAATCTTGAAATAGTCACATAAATAAGACTTTTGCCAAACCAAACAAGGCAGTATGGATTTTTCGGAGAATCTTTTACAAAACTTGAGAGTTAGACCCAAAAATGGTATACTGTTCCTACGGAAAGAAAATTCAACCAATAATCACATATAGTACCCAAAACTTCAACACAGTCAAATTCAAGCAAACTTGCGACAAATTCATGGGCGTACCTGTCTAAGTATCACAGGAGCAATTAAATTCTGCCCTACAGCTGTGATGGAAGCCTTGCCCATAAATAATGTAAGAAGCAGCCAGAAGTGCCGTCCAACTACTCAAGGGAGCAAATACGAAACTGACGACTTCATGACAATTTGGAAAGGGCTAAATATTGCCGCAACTAAATTACTGGCCCAGTATGTAAGAGAAAACACATGCCATAGATGTTTGCATCCAAAAGTGTATCAGCAGAGGGTATATCCACAAGGCATAATTAGGATAGCCGAATTAAAACTTATAGGTATTTAAGAACTAGATACTAAGGACTTCTTCAATTATCATTTTAAACAACACTAAAGAAGGGTCTAACTATGTCCCGAAATACATATTTGTTAATAATTAAAATTAAAATTATTGGTTGAAAATTAACTGTTTTTCTTTAAATTAAATCGCATTTTTATTCTAAATCCTTATCCCAATTTCAGCACGAGATCTGCTTGTATCTTGGGTGTTCACTGATCATTCAATGTTGGCAAACGTGCACGACGGTCACGGTCTCATGAGAAGTTATGGGAGTTTCGCTACTAAAGAAATGATTATTTGGCCTATTTCCAGAGAAATGATTATTAGATTTATTTGGAAGTTGAAAAAATTTCACAAACAAAAGATTTTTTTTTGTAAAAAATAAAAAAAAAATTTATGAATGTCATTTTTACTGTAAATTTAACATAAATAGAGAAAACACTTTGGAAACACGTTTGCACCAACTCTAAACTCGCCTCCGGCCCCTCACCCTCCCGCGTGGATGCTTTACCAAAATTCTTTTTCGTTTGAAAAACCAAAGAGTCAATGACAATTTTTTTTGGATGGATGATTTTCGGACACAGTTTGAATAATAAAATCTTGAGTTGATCGCGTGAATCTTGCAATTTACCATAAGAGCGTCGAATGGACTTCGTTATGTAATGCCTTGTCGTGATATGAAACAAATTAAGACTTTATGAACTGTGAATCTCCGTCGTTCTGATTCTCGATGCTTTTCGCGAAAAAAACATAAATATATTCACTTCGAATAAGTAGTTCTGATCTTGAGTATGGTAAATTTGAACTCCAACATTTGAAATTTCTCCTTTGTTTTCAGAAAATATAGATAATCCGAAGTTCTGGAAGATCTCATAGAACTGATCCAGGATCATATTAACAATCTGTTTTCAATAGATTTCGCTGATTTTGCCAACAAACGGACGCTTCAGCGGAATTTATTATTTTTCAATATTCGTTTTGTCTTCGAGATCCGCATTCTCTATGTTCTGGAGAGGCAAAAAAAGATTACCTGCAGAAAATGAATTCTGGAGAGATCTGCTCTAGCAAAGTCAAACAAATAAATAATTTGTAAGGCCGTGAACAGGAAATTTAATATACGAGTAGAAAGCATATATCAAAGATAATTACAGGCTTTATGTGCATCATAAGGCATTACACAGCCAACCAGATGTTCCCCAAAAACCAACTTTTGGTAACTTTTTCAACGTTTGTTTATTCGATGTGATTTGTGCTTTTGGGGCAGTAAGTACACCCAAAAATATCTATTTTCATCACTTCTGCATTTAACTTGAAGAAACTAGATTTAGATTTGCCGCATTCCGAAATTAGGCTGAGCCTTTTTGTCTATACCTTTTCAGTACAGGGCTTCTTTTTGGCTGCCAAGAAACAGCTTATCCTGCCCGCTTTTGCATCTCCAACCCTTTGCATTTTTCACCATCGGTAAATCGCTTTGAAAACAAATGTAACATTGTTGCCAACCGATATTTTTAGAGTAGCTTCACGCGTTTTAAAGTACAGATTGTAGTTAATTTCATGGCACCAGTTTCTAACTGAGTTTTCTCATCGTATCATTCAAGGAGCAGGTGCGCCGTTTCTTTTCCTCTCTTGTTTTTCTTTGATTTTCCTTGGGGTGGATTCGTTCTCCCGAAACCCTTAAATTTTTATATCAATATGCATATCACCCAATGTTTTCTTCATGTTTTTGGGCTCTTATTGCTTAGCCTGAAACCCAAAAGCACAAATTACTGCAAATATTTTTTTTAAAGTTTCGTTCTCCATAAACTCCTAATTTAATGTTTTTGCCATCAAATAGTCCTAACCTTAGCCAAAAATTTGAATACTAATATTTGTTGTTATTACAGCTGCAATTTTTTTTTGAAGGAAACTTAAATTCCATTTTCAATGCATGCTTTAACTCTAAAGACCTACATTATGCATTGAAGTTGTAAATATTGTACTTGAAAAAACGTTGCCTTCAAGTGTGATTCCAAGCACGTCCAGCAAGAAAATATTTTACGTGCCTAAGAGCATTGGACACATACCATGAAAAGTCGCAAGTGTGAATCTCGTTTTGCGACGTTTGTCGGTTAATCCATGTATTTGTTGTTAGTAACTCTTTCTGAAGCCTAAAAGGACTTTTTGAATAGAATCAGGATTCGTACTACCATCAGAGCTAACATCAATTAAGAGTTGTTTATGTGAAACGTGAGGAAAGACATTTTGTTTTATATTTGCATGTGAAAGAAAGCTACATTTTTTGGACCGATCTGATTATGAATTTCTTCAGTTTTATATCTAGCTTTGAACAAACGCGATGGAAGTTTGTGCAAACTTTCAATAGTTTAGAACTTTTTCCAAGGAAGTTTTGTTATTTATTCGGGGCAATTAGTCATGAAATATATTTTCAGGAAAACAATATCCTGTTCTGAACATTTCAAAGCTCGCTTGCTTGCTAACTCAAAAAGCTAAAATTTCCAGGACATCTGGAACAAGTCCAAACCTACCAAACAATCACAATTATGACCATCATTTGGAGCAAATAACACCGATCGATATTATATTTTCAAATACTCATCACATGAAGCAAAAGGACAAAATGACTTGGCAACAGTAGCAAACAACCACTGTCTCGATTGGACGTGACCTGGCTGCACTTCCTCTTTACACATTAACTGGTGGTTAAGTTGGAAATGATGGCGTGCAGACTAAATATACCCATAAATATTTTAGTCGATTTGCACTCTAGACTGGCGAGAAGGAAATGAAGTGGAAAACCAGATTTTCCACGTAGGAATTTCTACAAATGTACTTTTTCCGAAATATTCTCGCACAGAACGTTGACACCGAATGGAAAACTTCAGCTTCATTACCAATTCATATACTCGGAGGTGGAATTTTAGATTCAATGCCCATCAAAAGGCTATCAACGGGAACCTCCAGAAATAGTTACCTTCGATTAGTTCGATTTGCTGTGATTGTGAAAAATCAGTTGGGAAATCCAAGTAATGGATGGTAAAATTCGTGCCAGAATAATGTTTTGAATTGCTTGTTAAGTTTTCATGATTAAAATTGCAAATTTTAAATTCTCAACTTTATATGTACACTCCTTAAATCCCTGAAGAAGAAAAACGTTGTCGGCTGTAAATAAATGCATCTTTTTTTATTTGAATATTTTTATTTGTTAGTCTTTCTTAAGGGAAAACTATGTGAACAGTTGGCAACGCTGGAGGATATGAATAATTTCAACAGCATATAAACTGACTTTATGTGAGTACACTCTTTGCTTTGACGTTGAATAAGGTTAGACGTATATGTACATCAGATTCAAAAACCGATTTTCAAAGATTTGTGCCAAGCAAGATGTCGATAAAGCAGTGATTTCTTTGCATTTGTCTTCATCGTAACGAGAATTGTGCTATCAGCTGTACACCTCAGTTTTCTTTCAAGAACTATTTTCATCTTCTGTTCATCACTATTTAACAATGATTCTTTAGTCCGAATCATATGTTGCGTACTCCGAATTCGACTGCCATTTGGATTCACATCCTGTTTCGTCCAATAGAGCCGTAACGGTGATTGCTGGGGATGAATATCAGCCATCACCGCAAGTGGTTCGCAAGCATGCATTCCAATCAGTTTTACAGATATTCTACATAAATATTAACCGCCCACATATTTAAAAAATAATAATCTACTACTTTGTTACACCAAAACCATTCTGTTGAACAAATTTTCTTTGCTAAATTTTAAAACAATCCATATAATTTGAATCAACAATATTTAGGTGAAAATTATAAATTATGCGACGATTTTAAACTGATTTGCCAATCGTTTGACTTTGCAAAGTATTGTAGATTTGGAATTGTGTAGATTGTATTTTTCATTTGGTTTAGATCTTTCACCAAATGGTTTAGGGTTTTCCCAATTGATTTAGACTCTTTCCCAAAACATTTAAACTTTTTGAAAAAGGTTTGAACTTTTTCTTAAAACCAGTAAACATTTCCACAAACAGAATTAAACTTATGGTTTTCCTTCAATATGTTGGTAAACGTTAAGCTCAAATTTGGTTGGGAAAAAGTTTATAATTGTGAAAAAATAGTCTAAGTGTTTTGAGAAAAAAGTTTAATCAACTGGAAAAGAGTCCAAACCATATGAGAAAATGTTTAAATCAATTGGGCAGTGCTAGATTTGTTGAGGTTTTAACCATTGTTAGTTCACATGAACGCGTATCTCATGGAGTCTCTGGAAAAGCTTTTGGCAAGCTCGACTGATTTAAGCAATTCTCAAAAACATCATATGTCAAGCTATTACCGAAAACAAAATATTAATGCTTTACGCTAAGTAACTGTTGCCAGCCGCCCTAAATTTAAATTAAATTATATTGTGGCTAAACAGGTGTCGGAATATCTTCATTTCATACCTCGGATATTTTCAAAGTAACATCGGATAGTAATCCAGCATACTTTTAGAAAGGTCCTTCTTTTTCGCAAAAACAGCGCTGATGTTAATGTGGCGTATTTACCCAAACACCAAGTGTGCCACTACTTTTTCGTGAAAAAAGTGCCTTTTTTTATTTATTTTCTAAAGTTTGGAGTTCACAGTAGGTTTTGGCTGTACCATAAAACAGAATTAGCTCGTAACTCCAGCAAATACAAAAATAACGACTTTCGCAGCTGTTTCATTCAATGTCAGTATTACACACGCTCTCTTATAACTATTTGATTCTGAAGGAGTACCCAATATGCATCAGAATTATTTAGTTCAAGTTCATATATTCGGAAGAGCCTGGAAAAACCATTTGAACTGAATTTAGAAATAAAATAAAACTTTACGAGCACATAAGATGGAAGAATGATGAAGACATGGCAAGGACAATATATGAAGGGACAACGTTGCTATACGTTGCTTCACTATTGATTTTGATACTTAACTTGACGGTTTACATTCAATCGTAGCTCACAAGCTACTAGATCACTCACAGAGGATAAACTTTCTTAGCTTTTATTTCGCTTGTAAAAAAAATTAGTTTTGGTTTCAATCTCCTTGTATGATAGGCTTTAACTTCGCAGTGCAAAATTTCATCTTAACTATTTTTCATTGGAAATAATAACACAATTTCGGCGAAAAGCGCAACATGAAAATATGCAAATTGTTGTATCGAAATAAAGCACTTAATATAGCTTAAATCGATAGCATAATTTTTTCAATGCCAAGTGTGATGCATCCCTTTGAGAACATATTTTAAACATTAAGGTGATGTATTTATCGCCAATAAAAACATCGCTTCATGAATGCATAGATAGCGCTTATCACCTCGTGATCCTTCGTTGCGAGCATGAACATCACCTTTTTGGTTGCGAGTGCCATGTGGAACGAGTTATGAATGCATAACAATGAGAAATGCATGATTTAGGATATTTGATAAGGTCGATATGGAGAGAACCACAAACATCATGAAGCTAGATTTAAACTTCTTTCTTTGCATCTTTTTAGATTTATCTACATGAAATTCATATCCTTTCCTTTTACGTTCCTTTCGACATGAAGGTTTTCTCTTTTTCTGTCGAAAACAAAATTGCAATTTACAACAAATATATTTTGCAGCATAATTTAGAGTGTCTTTTTAAAGCCACATAACTCTTTAAGCAAATAAAACGCAAAGAAATTATTTACATGGCCAAATTTTGAATTTCATTAGCTGACCAAGTTCATGGCAAACGTTTAAAAATAATTTCTATCACCGCGACTCTTAGGAAAATTTTCCTGTTGGTCCAATTTTCACCACTTTTCCAGCAAAGCCGGCCTTATTTTGCAAACACGCGTCGAATACTGGCTTTCAAGTCATCAACTGATGCTGATTTATCGCAAAGACAAATAATTTGGCGCATCCTCTACAAGAAAAAAAGGTAGTCCGATGGAGTCAAATCACATGATCTGAGCAGCCTGTTCACATGTCCATTTCTTGAAATGTTTCGTTCACCAAAGGTTCGACCAAATAAAGTAATGGTTTTATGAGTTGTATGGCATATTGTGGAACCATTTGTCTCTCAGATGATTTGCATTAATGTTTGGAATCCAACAATTTCGATCGCCTTTAACGGTCACGTTGGTTCCATCTTAAGAGTTGAAAAGGAAAGGACAATCTATGCCGCCAGCATGCAAACCGCACCACACAATGACTTTTTCAAGATATAATGGGGCTTCCAAAGTCTCATGAGGATCATCCTTGCATCAAAAACGGCAATTTCACTTATTTACCAACTCATTAAGCCAGAAACGAACCTCATTGCTAAAAATTATTTGACGGTAAAAATGCGGGTCAACTTCCAACTTCGTCTCAGCCCATTTAACGAACTTACGACGCAAACGATGGTCCAATAACATCAACTGCTTCACTAGTAGAAACTTATAAGGCTTTAGTCGAAGCTCTTTCCTTAAAATTATTCATGTACCAAGTTGTTTAAAATGGCGTCGGACCGATAAACTTAGAACTTCAGTCACACTTTTCTCTACAGTAGCGATAGCTGCCTGAGTATGTTCAAGCTCGTGTTGGATGAACCTTTTCGAATAAAGTATACGTGGTCATAAATCTTTCCATCATACTTCATATGAGCTGCTCAGATGAACGATTCTGAGTATAATACGAGTATAGTATATTGGACAAAGTTTTCATAAATGTGGCGCACAGAAAGCGAGTTTCCAAATTAAATGTCCACTATTTGGAGACGTTGTTCATATGTAAGTCTTTGTATAATTATTTGTCAAAAAAAATATAGTGTCAAAAAACAACGAAAATTCAAAAGCTACAATGAAAGATATCTATAATTAAAGTTTAACACACGGCAAAAAAACACCCTTCAGCTATGCACATACATATATATTACTGACAAAGCTCACACCTCGCGGCGCATGTCGTTATTAAATTCAAGTCACTTTAAGGGGAGGGTAAGGTTTGCTTCGTCTAAAAAATATCTTTTTTCATGAATTTTTTTTAGAAAAAAATTATTACTGTAGGTTTATTTTACTTATTTTTATATGAAAGTACAACATGTGAAGAATATTTAGAAAAAAATTTGTTCAAAAATAGAGAGAAATGACGGATTTATTGTAGATCTCCGAAGCGCCTAGAAAAAAGTTTTTGTGCGGTCACCAGCCTACAGCATCACTGGATCATTTGAAACCAAAAAAATCAAAATGCTTTCTTCAGTTAATTACTGTATCTCTCCAGTCTCGTCGAGTTTTTTTTTAATTATTCAATTTTTTAATTTTTGGCACCATTTTGAAGCCAAAATAACGATTTTTGACGAAAAAATCGACTTATTTGTTATTGTAAAATTATTAAGAATTATTTTTCTTAAAAACTCAGCGTAGCTAGAGAGCTATATTAATGTAAAATATGTGTACAAAATTTCAAAACGATCGGTGTAGTAGTTTTTTCTGTAGGCTGGTCACCGACTTGAAAAATAACATGTTTGGGAAAATCAACTTAGAGTTTTGAACACTGAAAAAATGAAAACATCTTGAGAAAAACTGGATTTTCTTATAAAATACGTACATGTCATTATCGATGCCAAGTCCATACAGTACATCACTATCATCCACGTTATCTAAGGCATCTTTTTGTTCCTGCCGATAAAAGTAATACAATAGAGACCGAAACAGTTGCCGCTCAGCGCAGGTAGCTAAAAGGCGCGCAAACCTAAGAGGTATGGTTAGTCAACCTACTGTAACTTCGTTGGTTTTACTCCGAATGACCTACAAATTTAATACAATATTCTTCAGATGTTGTACTTTCTGAAGAAAAAAATAAACGAAAATGAAAGAAAAAAACAGTTGTCAAACCAACCCTTAAGTCATTTCAAATTAGTGAGCAGATAGAAATTTACTGATTAAATACAGTTTGATATTTCGATGGTCTGCCAATTCATTTCTATTATTTATGTTCTGGCAAGTTATTAGGTTTGAAAAAAAAATAAAAATCTGGAAATGAAGGCGTATTTATAAGATTGAATAAACCCAAACTATAGCTAAACTAGTTAAAGTTTTAGTTACAAATTAATAAGAAATGAAAGATTGTAGTATACCAATAATACACTCCGATCCGAGACCACGCTCACCAAAACATCAATAGTTTAAGTCGTATTGTGCCAATTAGTTAGTTAGAGCTTCCACAAGTTAAACGTGCTACGTGATATAACACTTCTTGCATTGCTTAGCGTCATGTGCTCGAGCTAATTAATGACATGTCATCAACTTATCGGCAAGTGTAGTTTAATTGCATGCAGATATTTATGACCCCATCAATTTAATGGGATTAATGACCATTGATTTGTGTACAAATTAATAGTTCATTTATGTCACACACGATGCAATTCATGGACTTTTGCAAAAATATATAATTTTTTATACACAGCAAAGTATCCTTTCTCTCAGTTTTAAAACCCAAAAGAGTAAGAATTTTGTACATAGATTTTAGAATAAAAGAACTGTTCCAGTAGAGAGTGAAATTTAAAGTCAAATTGCCATATTGGCCATTTGTTTCAATCCCAGTAAACTTACTTGCCATATTCGGCAAAACTAAACACAGTTGCCTCTTCACCTGGAAAATCCGCATTTTGCGCGCTATTGGTATTAGTGCTTGATGTTGAAAACTAACTAATCTTTTTTTTAGTAGGAAGTGTGGTTTCGGCGTGTCGGGTGGCATCCTCTTCAGGTGCTGTCATTTGCCATCCGCCACGAGACAGCACGACCACGGCTGGCTTGTTGATGGATTACGTTCGTTATATTTCAACTATTTTATAATTTACATCTGCGAATTATAACGACCGTCAATGGATTCGTATGTATGGCTACGTTTGCTATTTTATAACATGTGTTAGAACCTCCTACTCTAGTCAACAACATTGTCTTCTAGTGTGCAATTTTGGTTCGCAACTCTGCTAACACTATTTAATGCACATTAATGTATTTAATGGCGGGGTGCGTTGGCACTCAACGTGTTAAGGATCCTTCGAGTCCTACAAAACAAAAACAATACAAAATAGTAAAAAACGAATGTAATAAAATAATCGAAGAAGCAAAGAAACACTATTATACCATAAAGCTTGACCAAAGCTCAAAAAATAGGAGGTTCTGGAATCCAGTTGATGACGTTCTAAGGAAAGCTGAAAAAAGTTAAACACACAATATCGAAAAACTATGTTCCTCGAACAAGATGATCAGTGAACCGGACGAAATCGCCAGCTGCTTTTATCACCATTTCTCAAAATAAGGTCATGAAATAGTAACGAAATTACCTCCGACACGGACATCATCGTCCCGAAACATATATACAATAAAAAAGAAATAATTGAAACTATGGATTCTCTACGAAACCATACTACACCAGGTCCTGATGGTATCTCCGTTGATGACCTCAAATTAATCAAAGAAAATATTGCTGATACTCGTGAAATTAATAAATAAATGTATTAAGCAGGGAAGATTCCCGGGATACTTAAAAATCTCTGCAGTTATACCGATTTTTAAAGGTGGTGATGAAACTGACCCAAACAATTACAGACCAATCTCACTCTTGAATTCTTTATGTAAAATTCTCGGAAAAATTGTATTTTCCCGAATCAAAGAATTCTCATTGCAAAACGAAATCTTGGATAGAAACGGATTCCAGGCGGATAAAAGGCACAACACATGCCATTCCTGATGGAATTAGATTTGTAAATGAGTACTTGGATAAGGGTCACTACGTTGCAGCAGTTTTCGTGGACCTAAAAAAAGCCTTCGATACAGTTACACATGAAAATTTAATCACCAGGCTCGGTGAATATGGAATTGTTGGAAAAGCAAATAAATTACACAGTTACTTGACGGATAATTTTCTAACACACTAATTGGAGGTGTCAAAAGCAAAACTGCAAAAACTAGCATAGATATTCCGCAGGGCTCGATTCTAGGACCAGCGCTATTTCTACTTTATATCAACTCCATAAAAAAAGCAGACCTTGTTGCGAAAGTGGTTATGTACGCAGATGACACTGTGCTCGTCTACTCAGGTAAAACTAATCTCAAAATTGAACAAAAAGTAAATACTGACCTGGACAAGTATTGGTATTGGCTTCTACAAATACGATTGGCAATAAACGCGAGGAAAACAAAATATATTATCTTCAAACAAAAGAACAAGACTGACATACAACCACACGTGAAAATAAATGACACAACCCTACAGAGACTAGAACTAACATGGACTCCACACATAAATGATCTAAGGAAAAAATTGGCTGTCTTCATTGGTCTTCTACGTCGCTTCAACTTCTTTCCAAAAAAAAATTCAAATTATGTATGCGCATCTCCTATCCAAAATTTCTTACGGCATCTTGGATTAGAGTCAAACTTCTAAAGGTAACCTCATGACCATCTCCAGAGTAGTAACCAAGGCGTATAAAACCATTTACAATCTCCATATGCCAACTCCAACGAGCGAAGTTTGCAAAACAGCCCAAGAATTGAATTTGCAAGGCATGATTTCCATGGAAAGAGCTAAATTCATACACAAGAATTTACACCGTAATGAAAACACCACTGTGAAATTGGATAAAATTGAGTGGGGAAACACTTACAGAATGAGAAACATGAATAATATAGCTATCGCATTTGCCAGAACTGATCGGCTTACAGAAGACCCCTTAAACAAAACAGTTAATTTCTACAATACACTACCGGACAAAATTAAAACAAGCCGCGAGGTGCGACCCTTGAGGTCCACACGGTCAACTTCCCAGTAATATCTACATAAACATCAACAACATTAAACACAATAATGATTTTGAAAATAATACTACTTTAAGTAATAAAAATGAGAGGTTTTCATAGCAGTAACAGAAATGAGTTAATATGAATCATATCGTCTACGGGAAGGTCCATTGATTACGTAAGGTTTTTGATCGATGAGGACAGATTGAATATTCACGCGGATCAATCGGTGGGGGTCTTTTTGGTCTTGAAAAATTTTGTTGGTTTTCAAAATTTAAGCAGTTTTTTTAATTAAAAGACTATAAAAACTATTAAAAACCTGCTCAAATTATGCAAATATTTTAAAACTTTGATTAAATTTATAACAATTTTTTTAGAATAATAGATATAAAGCAATAGCATTCGTATGAACCCTCTTTAAATGGTAACTTTGAATGATTTTATTATTTTTTATTTAGTTTTTTTCATAATCATGGAAGAAAATTTTGCCGGTTTCTCTTCGAAAACTGATAAGAATGTATAAATTTTATAATCTGGTACCACTATGCTGTGCAAATCAGGTTAAAAAATATTTTTTATGAAAAAACTATAATTTTTCGCATTTTCTTCTATTAAATTTAAAAAAAAACGGCTGAAACGAATTTTTATAATGTTAAAAACTTCACAAAGATGTTAATTCACGTCAAGTGACACCTTAATGATGCAAATATTATATCTGGTTCGTGAGATATAGTGAATGATAAAAATGACCTTGAAAATCATGATGATTTTTAATGATTTTTTATTTTTAATTTAATTTTTTACTCAATCATGAGAAAAAGTTTTGATTGTGTTTCTACAAAAACTGTTTGGAGTATATAAATTTTATAAACATTGATTACTATATTTCGCAAATCAGGTTAAAAATTTATTGTTTATGAAAAAAGCCTAATTTTTTGCACTTTCTTTTCTTAAATTAAAAAACGGCTCCAATGATTTTTTTAAAAATGCGTAAAATTTACAAAAATATTAATACGCGTTCATTGCCACCTAAATAATGCATGTTCTATGTTTGGTTCGCAAGATATAACGCATCACAGAAATGACCTTGGAGATCATGATGACTGTTAATGATTTTTTATTTTTTATTTGATTTTTTTCGTAGTCATGAGAAAAAATTTTGATGACATTTTCTAAAAAACTGTTTGGAGTATATAAATTATATAAAGATTAATTACTTGGACTTGACAATAAGGTTAAAAATTTATTGTTTTTGAAAAAATCACAATTTTTTTTAAAAAATTAAAAAAACCGCTCCAACGATTTTTTCAAAATTTGATAGATTCATTCAAATGTTAATACGCGTCAATTTACACCTTAACCATGCAAATCGTATGTTTGGTTCGCGAGATATGGATAACGCACGACAGAAATGACCTTGAAAATCATGATACCTATTAATGATTTTTTATTTTTTATTTAATTTTTTACGTAATCATGAGAAAAAGTTTTGATGTTGTTTTTACAAGCATTGCTTGAAACATATAAATTTTACAAAAATTGAATACTGTCTTTCGTGAATCAGGTTAAACATTTATATTTTATTAAAAAAAACCTAATTTTTTGCACTTTTTTTTCTTAAATTAAAAAACGGCTTCAACGATTTTTTAAAAATTTAATAGATTCACACAAATGCTAATACGCGTCGATTGACACCTTAACCATGCAAATCGTATGTTTGGTTCCCGAGATATAACACATGACAGAAATGATCTTCAAAGGGTCAAAACAGCAAACCCCCCCGACCGAAGTATCCCAAAAACTAATCAGCTCTTAAGATTGCAAAGACGCTTCGCTGGACACCTCAACAAAGTTAATACGACTTTGTTTACGTGAGTTATGCTCGTAGAAAAAAGTGTCCACGAACGTACAGACGTACACACACACACACACACATACGTCTCCTTTTCTAAAAACACTTTATATATACTCTATAGACCTCAAAACGTAAAGAAATGTTGAAAATTTCAATTTCGATTTTCGAGGCGATTACAGGAACTTCCCATATACTGGGAAGTTAAATATAGTGAACCTGACTTCCGTTTAAAAGACACTTAAAAAAATATCTTCTTTAGGACCAACATTTGAAGTAAGTTACAATTACAATCAGCTCCACTAAAGTCAAAGCCAAGCGTATAATCAACAGGAAATAATTCATAAACATATAGTCTGAACTATTAATCTAACTAATAGGAGACTAAAACTTACAAACTTGGTACTAGTCTTTATACCGATTCTTATCGTCTGCGAAGTACTATGTACTGAAATTTAAATACGGAGAATTACTAAAAACTGATGGAAAGAGTGAGGTGGTTTTAGTTGGTAGAAATCCGGCATGCCCCGAGAGGCAGGAAAATCTTTTGGTATCTTTTGAAAATTTCCATCTCCCAACGTGGAAAAAAGGACAATAATTGCTTTAAAAGTTGTTTTAGAATTTTAAATAAAACATTGGTCTTGATTTCATAAATCAAAACGAAAAGTTCATAAACGAAAATGGTAATATTTAAAATAATCTTTAATATCTCAAACATAATTGAGCAGCTAGGTGTCAGCGACAAGCTTTTGGTAAAAATGCTTTTTAAAATACTAGTTTGCTAGAGCTAATCCACTAGTGCCAATAAACTGGCGTTATGTATACGTATCTAGATTGCACCGAAGAGAACTGTTTTATATTCTCATTTCCGTTATAACAAATAAAAATAAATAAATACAAATAAACCATCAACGTTAGTACAAATTTCAGGATATTTATAAATAATTTTGCGACAATGGTTTAGGCATATAATTAACTAGTTGTCATAAAGTTCTGTTAAATGAATTTCAAAAATTGTGATGTGATCATAAGAATGGTGTAGACTGTATTCAATACGTCCCATTTATTTGGGTAAGGACGGTAGCATTTTGCCTCATTTTGAATGTGAAACAAATTCTCGAAAAACGACAATTGAATGAAAGAAATTAATTGTACGAGTACATAAGGGACCATCCATATATTAAGTAGCACTTCAAGGGGGGGGGGGAGTATTTGAAAATATTACTAGGTGGTACATGGAGGGAGGGGGTATTTGAAAATGTTATTAAGTGATACATGGAGGTAGGGGGAGTCTAGCAAATTGTTATGTAAGAAAATTTATAATTAGTTAAAAAAATGTTTTCATAACACTAAATCATAAAGTCAACTTTCAAATTTATAAGCCGCGCCACGAGGTGTCAGGAGACGCTGGGCGCGATAAAAAATTTGATACATTGTTAATAGTTTGTGATTAAAATATTCGAAAGTCTGAAGAAGAAAAGATGAATTTGTTACGTAATAAGGGGGAAGGTGTCGTTTAAAATGTTACTTAATGTTACATGGGGGACGGAGGGAGTTCAAAGATGCTAAAAAGTGCGTCACGTAATATGTGGATGGCCCCCAACTAATAGCATATGAATCGTGTAAATTTTGTAGGCTTCTCTAAGATTTGCGAAAAAAATTATTATTATGCTCCGATCAATTAAAAACCATCATGAAATCACCGATTCACCCAATTTGTTTGATGTCCCATAACCAGACCAATATCCAATATTTATTTTTCTTCTAAATGAAAAATTCAAGAAAATTGCACCGTCTTCGGTATATACACGGATGAAAACCGAAATGCTCCCACGGGATACTCATAAGTTGAAGCCAATTCGGATGTCGATATTTGTTTACGTCCGCTCGCAATCTGTGCGGTATAAATCGATGAGATACAAGAATAACATACAAAATAACATCGCATTTTGATTCCAATTCGACCTACTGCTGTCCTGTTTACATCCAACAAGCCAAAATCATCCATGGTTAGAATAAACTACAGCCCGAAATAGATTGGGCAATCTGATATATGTAGGACGCGATATGTCCGCTTGAATATGCATTTGTCAGATACTCGTGGCCTGCAGGGTGTGGAACTTTTGGATAAAGCATTTATCCTGAGGGGAAATGTATCAAACGATTTTTTTGAATGCAGCTAGAGCATTTCAGGAATTTAAATTCGTGAGGGAATTTTCAAATGTTGCTATTCAATGATGGGTGGATCGTGTTATAATGGGAAATTATTCAATCGACATAAATAATTATACATAACTTGTTGGAAATGTGAAGTTAATAGTGTGATATGTTGGAAAAAATCATTGATCCAAGTGCTGGATGTCGGATTGAAAGAAAACATCAAACTAACTTCATCAATAATGTTATTATCTATTATCATGACTTTCTCATTGACTTCAATACTCATTGTAATGTAAATTTTTTCAGGTGTTCTGACTCAACCAGGTTCATGCAAGATATGCTACTGGTTTCTACGATAATATTAGTCTTAGTAATTGTTTTAACTATTCTTATGGTCGACAGACACTGCTAGTTGCTTAAAATAGAAATTAGTGTAGTAAAAATACACAAAAGTTTCTTCAATTCTCGCAAAAATTACATAAAGGATGGAAATTTAAATGTAGGCAGTTAAAAGAGCTAACTTTAACATAAAAAAAATCTTTACAAAATCGGTAAGTGAATTATTTTAGTGTTTGTACTATAAATGTTTAAATAATGAAAATAAAAAAGTTCCAAATTAAATTTGTAGCTGTTAAATTCACCCACAAAATTTGTCTAAATTTATTACGATATCAGCTTTTGCTCTAGAGATATACGCAATTTTCAAGTACCATTTTTGAACATTGTCAAGTGTTTGTACAGTTAACATTATCTGGAAAAAAATTTATTTTGGTAATTGAAAATATTTGAAGACGAGTGGCGAAGAAATTATCTGATATTGCTACGATTTGAAAGGGAAAAGTAGCAAATACATAAAAAAAACCTCACTTTGTTCACGAAAAAGTATTGGTACCCAATGCTTACGGAAATACAAATGCTTCTGAAACCGGAAATTCAAAATATTTTGCACAACAATAACACAAATATGTCTATTTATTTTCTAAGTAATAGCAGTTTGCTTAATCTATTTTGTACAAAAAAAAATATTTAAATGACACGCTCCAATGCATTATCTGAGTATATGTTTATACATATACGTTCACGCGACCCGGCAACCCACGACCTGCGTGGCCCAGAAAACCTTAAATTAATTGTCACACTTATAGTGACCCGATTACTTATATTTGGACACTGAAGCAAATATTAGACAATTCGTCACCATGTCTCACCTTACAGTTGTTAAACGATTTTTTAATGAGTAACACCTTGCGACACACTGCGACACCTTGCGACGCACTTCGTTACCTGGTGACACAGTGCGAAACCTTGCGACACACTGCGACACCTTGCGACACCTTGCCTCACCTTGCGACACACTGCGACACCTTGCGACACCCTGCGACACCTTTCGTCAACTTGCGACACCTTGTGATACATTGCGACACCTTGTGACACCTTGCGACACATTGCGGCACCTTGCAACACCTTGCGTCAGCTGACGAAACTAAGCGACACCTTGCGACACATTGCGACACTTTGCGACACCTTGCGATACCTTTCGTCAACTTCCGACACACTGCGACACCTTGTGATACATTGCGACACCTTGTGACACCTTGCGTCACTTTGCGACACCTTGCGACACACTGCGACACCTTGCGTTGCCTTGCGACACAGTGCGACACCTTGTGATACACTGCGCCACCTTGTGATACACTGCGAAACCTTGTGATACCTTGCGACACACTGCGACACCTTGCGTTACCTTGCGACACAGTGCGACACCTTGCGACACCTTTAGTCACCTTGCGACACACTGCGACAGCTTGCGTTACCTTGCGACACAGTGCGACACCTTTCGTCACCTTGCAACACCTTGCATCAGCTGGCGACACTTAGCGACACTT